>CAUZXS010000691.1:0-37500 GCA_963585895.1 Sepioteuthis lessoniana
GGCTACATCCCGTATCGGAACAGAGCTGCTGTATGTAGATTCGAACTGGACGTCCTACCTTTGCTCGTCCATATGAAGGGGTCCACAGAAGTACATCACTTACGAGCTCGTCCCTACTTCTTCAGCAGAGTCTGGAGTGTCTGGTTCGTCTAATTTTGATAGTTTTCGTGATGTGTCGTCGGTGGCTGTATAGCTGCTGCTTTGTGGGGTGCTGTCTCCAGGACTTGTTTAATATTGCTCACAGTATTCTTGTGAAGTATGTTGGTGGTAAATATATCGTTAATCCTGAAAGTTTCAATGGCAACTGGTGCCACGACGGAACAGTCTACCAAGGCCGCTTTTATATCATTTTGCTATACTTTTCATCTTCAGTGACTGATTCCAGGTCCAGGGCCGACCAACCGAGGTCGACACTTGAGAATCTAGAATCTATAAAGAAACTAATATTAATGCAATTGAACATCTCGTCTCTGTGTAAAAAAAATCCTATAGACTATAATTACGATATAACAAACGAGAAATACTATTAAATTATAAAACATGAACGAAGATGGTTTGATTTGATTTATTTGTTTAACGGCACATCAACTGTTTCTTGGTTATTTAATACCAAAATATAATTCATTTCTAAATGTTAGATTGGAATAATGACTTTTGAAATTTAGTTTAGTTTATTCGTTTATCGGCATATCAATTTCTTATGGGATATTCAATGCTGAAATTTTGTGACACTATGTGGGTGATCCACCAAGCAGACGATCCCTTTGTCTATTTTGGCATGAAACCAAAGTGCTTGGACTCGAGATCTCCGACGAGACCGGAAGGGGGAAGTGAGGTCCGAGAGAAGCCAGAGGGGCAGTGGGCAAAGGAATCCAGAGAGGCTGAGTTGGCAAAGGAACCCAGAGAGGGTCATTTGGCGAAGAGAGACGCAGAGAGGCAGTCGAGAACGGACTGCAGAAGGGACCAGTCAAGATGAGTTAGCATTCCAGAGTGGACAACGGTCAGCAGAAGGAGGCAGTGAGGAAGACGGTCAAATATGAGTTGGCATTCCAAGTGGCTTTTGTAGGAGTTTCGCGAAAAATATACGCCCGCGATAGTTTACAAGATGCACGAAAAGCTCTACAAAAAGTGTCACAAAATTACGCTTCTTGCACTTGGAGCTGACCTAAGTCCATTTTGTTCGTTTGTTCCTTTTCTTCCACTCCCTCGGTTGTATTTCTTGTGGCCCTAAAGAAATGTGTAATACCCCTGTCAGAACCCCCTGGATGAATCACGGGCCATGAATAGTATTGGTTTTAAGAAGTTGATGTATTCGGGGCGGCCGAATGGGGGTATCACAATTTAATTCATTTGTAAATGTTTGATTGTAATCATAACTTCATTATATTTGATTTGCTTTATTTGATCAACGGCTCCTCAACTCATCATGGGTTATTCAAGGCCAAAATTTGATTCATTTCCAAATGTTTGATTGGAATCACATCTATTTACATTTTAATAACCAGTAATGAGTTGATAGGCCGTTAAAAAATTAACCAAATAAAATATAATCTTTATAAAACTAAAATATATATCTTTATTGTTGTTAGTTGAAATATGCAAATGCTATTCAATTAATAAACAACAATAAAGATGAGGAAGACAGTCCGAAAAATCAAAACCAAAATCATGCACATCAAGTCACATATCAAAATTCAGACAGATAATAATACATGGTATTTAAAATGATAATATATAATAAAAGAGATTGATAAGTGTTATGCATAGTACTTAGTTTTCCTATCTTACAGTAATACTTTATACACAATTCGAAGGTTTAAAGTAACTATTCCTATTTGATAATAATCATTTGTTTGCACATAGTTATATGGTTTCAAGTATTCTAAATACAAATTATTCGAACAAAGTTATATTGGATCAAGTATTCCCATGTAATAATCAAATGTATGATTTGAAAAAATAGTGTTATTGGCAAGAAAGACATGAAACCAAATAACGTTTTGTCCAGTCGGCTGGGGCTGTAGAATACACTGACTGCTTCTCTGCAGAGGGGTAAGACCCCCCGCCACAACGAGTGTCCTGATATGACACTAATCAATCTGATGGTGAGGTTCCAGTAATGCTGACGCTTTGGGGAATAGGGAGTACCCCTTTATTGCTATCGCTCCCAGGTCCACACTGGCCCGGAGTGGTAGTACCTAATAAGGGTCCTATCTATGGATTAAATAGATCTAAACCGGGCTTCCTTCACTATACTGATTTTTGCAACTGAATAGCTTGAAATAGAAATGTTTTTGACAATTAAAGTCTCTACTTACATTTAAACTGCATGCTTTTGCTAAACTGAATTGTTTGAAATGGAACAGTTTTTGACGTTGAAACTGTACTTACACTAAACTGAATTGTTTAATATAGAACTTCTGTGCTAATACTAAACTGAATTAGCTGAATTAAAACTGATTACTCATGCTAAACTGGATTATTTGAAATAGAACTAAATATTTGTATAAAAATGGATTTGGCGTTAAATAACCTACCAAGATTGATATGCCATAAAACCCAATCAACCAACTAACCTTATAACGGAATGCAAATTATTTCTGTTAGATAGAAATGCTTGATACCATATAACAGAGTGCAAATTATATGTATTTGATAGGAATACTTTATACCATATAACGAGTGCAAATTATCTGTGTTAGAAATGTTTCATACCAAATAACTGGGAGAAAATTATTTGTATTAGATAGGAATACTAGATACCATATAATGGAGTGCAAATTATTTGTATTAGATTGGAATAGTTTATACCATATAACGAGTGTAAGTTATCTGTATTAGATAGAAATGCTTTATACCAAATAAATGGGAAAAAATTATTTGTATTAGATAGGAATACTAGATACCATATAACTGTGTGCAAATTACTTGTATGAGGTATTGTTTGGTTGGGTTGGGTTTTATGCCATATAAACCCTTGGAAAATGTTGAATGCCAAATCCTGTTTATGCATATATATTAAATATATGATTTGGTTTGGTTTGGTTTTGTTTGGTTTTATTGCATATTAACAATTATATATAATTCAATGCTAAATCATCTTTATACATATATTTTAAATATATCAGATTTGAAACATATTTTGCGGATAACGTTTTTAAACGACCCTTTGCTTATACTTTTGCACACAGTTTAATTGTTCCAAGTGTTTTTATGTATCACTAATAATTCAATTAAACATCAGTCATTTGTTTACACACAGTTAAATGATCAAAAAGTTGTATTTCTAACAATTTAGTTCTGCATATGTCATTCGTTTGCTTTCACACAGTATAAATGTCAAACAGTTCTATTTGATCCATAGAGAGGGTCCTATCAGGTGCTTCTACTCCAGACCAGAGTGGACCTGGGAGCGGTGGCAACGAAGGAGTACTCCGCATTCTCCAAAGCTCCAGCATTACTGGAACCTCATCATCAGATTGTTTAGTGTCATATCTAGGATACTCTTTGGGGAGGAGTGTTACCACTCTGAAGAGATACAGCCCCAGCCAACTGGTTCAGGTATTAGGAAGGAATACTTGATAGGATATAACTGTGTGCAAATAAATCATTACAATAAACGAATGAAGAAACAGTAATTAAAAAATGTTTTCAATGTTTTAACAGAAAAAAATTATTGTATATAATCTTATTTGCTGTTCTTTTATCTAACATATAAGATAAAAGAACAGCATATAAGAAAAGTCTTTGCCCGAAAAGAGTGCTGATGGCCTTATGACAGAGAATGTATAAAACCTATAAATATCAGAATTATTGACACAATAATTCAGTTATTTAAGGTTATTCTCTATTTTAAACAGGTGTCTGGTAAAATTAACCAGTGTACAGTCTAAATAGCTTGTGTTTTTGTCACCTTATACAACATTATTGTGTAAGTCATTGACAAGAAAGAATAAAGTAATAGGTTTGACTTAACGCTCTTGTCTTGAATAGGTTTGACTTAACGCTCTTGTCCATACTACTAAATGGATGCACCACATTGCTATATAGCTATGATTAAAATCAAGCATTTATAAATGGATAAAATTTCAATATCAAATAACTCACAGAGGGTTTATATACCGATAAAGAATAAATAAAACAGACTATTGAGTGTACATTTTCTTTTTTTTTAAGTAGAGGAATTATATTGTGAATTGGTATTATATCTATGTCAAAAATAAATCTTAAAATTTATCATAAATGCTAATATATATATTAGATATGAATTGAGCATATTCCAGTCGTTTCTCTTAGAATTGTTCGCGAAGTAAAAAGAAACAAACTTCGTCAACATCGAAAATATTGAAATGTCTAGTGGATTCTCCATGCAGTCCTAGAACAATCATAAGGCATTTAAACAACGAAAAAATTAAGCTTAAAAAAAAGAATGCATCGTCCAAGATTAACTATGAAGCACTAAGAGAAACGACTGGAATATGCTCGTCAGTATCAAATCATGATTGCTAAAGAATCGTGAAAAGTTGTTTTCTTGGACGAAAAGAAATTCAGTTTTGACGGACCAGATAGCTTTCTCCAGAAGAGAATAACTCAACAAGACATAGTGGAGGAGGATCTATTATGATCTAGCGGGGTTCATCTTCAGGAAAACTTAAACTACAATTTGTCAACAAAAAGCTGTAGATTATGTGAAAATGCTAAATGATTTATCTCCCGTACAAAAAGGGCATCGTCTATGTGGAGAAGATAATGCTGCTATCCATAGTGCATCAATAACAAAGTACTTGTCTGAATAAAAAATTAAGACTTTTTGACCACCCAGTGTGCTCTCCTATAGAAAATTTGTGAGGATTGATTATTGTAAAAGTTTATGAAGGAGGTCGACAGTACTCAGTAATTTCTGAACTCAAAAACGCATTCTTAGACGTATGAGAAAAAATACCTTGGGTTCACCTTCAGAAACTAGTTGATGATATTCCTTGCCGAACTTTTGAGATTAACAAAGCTGACGGCAGATCTACAAAATATTGAATTAAAAATTAGCCTTTATATTCTATAGTTCTGCTCATTGGTCTTAAATTAATGTCAAAACGAAATTCTAAAATTAATTTTAAATGCTAATATACATATAAAAATGCATTGAAATTTCTTCATATCTTAAATTTAATTGTCTTCATGCCTTATCTTTCATATATCAGATTTTCATGATTTAAAAATTGTAAACAATATCATTTTTCATAATTTTTGAGGGTTGTATAACATTTTTTTCAAGAGTGTATATATATATAAGTTAGTCACTTTGAAATTAAAAAACTTTCAAAGGCTTAAATGTTATTAAAAAAGAAATCATATATATATATATATATATATATATGTGTGTGTGTGTGTGTGTGTGTGTGTGTGTGTGTGCATAAGTTTATGTGTATATATATATATATATGTATATAGTGACAGCGCATAGATATGTTTATGTATAAATATGTATTTATCCATAAATACATATTTATACATATTATATATTTGTGTATATATCTAAATATTTATGTAAGTATATTTGTACATATACATGTATATATATATTTATATACATATATATATATATATAAATATGTATGTATGTATATATATCTATATGTATGTATATATATGTATATATATATATACATATATATATATATGTATACATATATATCTATATATATATATGTACGTATTTATATATGTATATATATGGATGCGTATATATTTTTATGTATATAAGTATGTATACATAAATTTTATATGTATGTATATGTACATATAGATATGTATGTACATATATGCATATATATATATATATATATATATATATATATAACATTCAATCGAGGAAAAGCACATTTACACACACACACGCGCGCGCGCACACACATGTATTAATGTGTTTTTATTTCGGTTGAATATTACATATCTTAACACATTACTCTGATATTATTTCGAGTAAATTTCTCACACAATAACGAGATATCACGTGAGTAATTATAGCCCCAAGACTTACACTGTAATCTCACAACGCTCGGAAGATTGAGGAAGACCCATGTTACTGATAAAATGGATGTGTTTGATCCCTGATTCTAACATAGTTAGGTGTATACCTGCTTCCTATTATTGCTTGGGGCGCTCTTCTCATGCAGCTTTTCTTATTTGTTCATATATATATATATATATATATATATATACATGTTTGTGTGTGTGTGTGAATTGTTTAAAGAAAACTGAAATGAAAGAAAAATTCATATAAATGATGGAAAAAGATTTCTATATATATGTGTGTGTGTGTGTGTGTGCGTGAATTGTTTAAAGAAAACTGAGATGAAAGAAAAATTCATATGAATGATGGAAAAAGATTTCTTAATTATTTCCACTTTAATAAGTTCGTGCTGGTCGTCCTGCTTTTGCGCAGCCATGTGTGGGGATCCATAAGAGTACATCTCTTATGAGTTCATCTCTGCTTCTCCAGCAATGTCCTGCATGTCTGGTTCGTCTAACTTGAATAGTTTTCGTGATAGGGGGCAGGTGGCCGTACAGTTGGTGTCGTGTGGGATGTTGCTGCCAGGACTTGTTCAGGATTGCACGCAGCATTCTTGTGTAATTGCCATCTAGTTTCTTCTCCAGCCGTTTTGTTAGCGTCCATGTCGTGCATCCATATAGCAGTATCGATGTGACCGCTGCCTGGAAGAAACTGCGTTTCATTTTATCGGTTAGGTCTGATTTCCATATAGCCGATAGCCTATTGATAGCTGTCCATGCTTTCGTTAACCTCGTTTCGATGTCCTTTTCGGTTGATTCGACGCTGCTTCCTAGGTACGTGAATTTGTCTCCTAGTTTAAGAGGGGTTCCTTCTAGAGTGGAGATGTCCCCCGTTTGGTTATAGCACATATATTCCGTTTTGTGTGCATTAACATGGAGGCCTATGCTTGCTGCTGCTCGTTCCAAACTATGCAGAAGTGTTTCGGCTTGGTCAGGTGTATTTGCCAGTATCGCTATGTCATCGGCGTAGTCGGCGTCGGTAATTGTTGTTGCGGGGTATCTTCTGCTTCTTTTCTTCCTCAGTTCGAAGCCATTCTCTTTGATTTTGTCAATCGATGTTCTAAGTACGTAGTCTAGACAAATGATAAAGAGGTACGGAGCCAGCGTGTCCCCTTGTAGTACTCCTGCTACAATGTCGAAGTATTCTGTGTCTCCATCCGGTGATCGTACTTTTACTTTAGTGTTTCTATAGAGAATCGTTATTGCCGCTACGGTTTCTTTAGGTATGCCGTACGCTAGTAGGATTTGTTCCATTTTTCCTCTGTGAATGGAGTCGAAAGCCTTGGTAAAGTCGACAAATATTAATGTTGCTTGTAGGTTTTTTGCCCGTACACCTTCAAGGATTCTGCGGATGGTTAATATTTGTGAGGTCGTGGATCTATTTCTTCGGAAGCCATTTTGGTTTTTTCTAAGTATGTTGTCGATTTTGGGTTCTATTCAGTTTCGTAGTAGGGCATTGTAGATTTTGGCAGCTATGGATGTAAGTGTTATGCCTCGGTAGTTTTTGGCTAATCCTAGGTCCCCCTTTTTAGGAAAGGGGAGTATGCATCCCTTTATCCATCTATCTATCGGATTTTGATTGTATACTGCGTTGCAGTGTCGGAGCAGTATGTCGTCGAATTGTCTGGTCTTCCATACTTCCGGGGGAATTTCGTCCAGCCCTGCAGCTTTCCTATTTTTAATTTTTCTGAGAACCGAGTCGAGTTCTTCTTGTGTGAACGGTCCAAGTTTAATGTCTAATTGTTTGCTAATTATTCTGGTGATTGGTTCATGCGTTTTTTTTGGTGGGTTTCCTAATCATCTTTTATACACACACACACACACACACACACACACACACATATATATATATATATATAAAGGAAACATTGTATCAAATAATAATAGATATATTTCCACTGCAATTTTTTTATTAAAAAATATATGATACATATATAAAAACTTATCTTTATCAAAGTTTTTTTTTCAAATTCTATTCTCGTCGGAAGCAATAGATGCACTTTCATTCAACACCTGAAGAGGGTTATCATAGACCTGAAAAAAATTTATAACGACACCAAAGAATTGAATTTTTTCTTTTTATTTTCTTATATAATTTTTTTTTTTTTTGGCTTTACACGTTTAGTTTTGATATTCTTAATCCTAAGTTAATTATACGTCGATAGCCGTTAGCATTGAGCACTCAAATTGGATACTCCTACCCACTGGATTTTCTCCTCAGATTATATATATATATATATATATATATTATATCAAATTAAATATTTATAACTTTTGTTACTTCAAAAATCATTGTCTATGATTATCGATTTGTATTCGGCAGAATAAATGGCTGATCAATTCTAAAAATATATCAGAGCTATGTTTTCTGATTGATTTTTTACATATATATTATTAATTCTTTTCATTCTCATTCGCCTTTTTCTTTCCGAATCCAGACGCGAACTTAATAATTGAATATTGATCAGAAATGTTGAGTGAATAATATTCTGTCAACGTGATTATACAGAATTAAGTGCTGTGACAATGAATTATACTATGTTTTGAAATGTTTCTTTTCAGGGAAATGAATTTTATTTCATTACAAGAGAAACATTTCCTAATCCAATGTTTATAGCTCTATCAAAGGGAACTTAGTTTCATGGTTATCGTCGTAGGAAACGGAATCTGTGGCCCGAGTTCAAATTCTGAGCAAAGCTGATTGCATTTCACTTCACGCATACAGCCTGAGAAAAGTCATGGATCAATCTCTCTCTCTCTCTCTCTCTCTCTCTTTCTCTCTCTCATGCCACACTCCCAGCTATAGGTAAATCGTAGGTCAGACTGGATTTTTTTAGAAATCGTGTAACGTCATTGAACGGCACATTGCAAATTAAAACTGAATAAATAAATAGATAAAAAATAAATAAGAAAAATCAGAGTCTCCTAACTGTCAGACCATGCACTGGTTATAATTAATAATCCTAAGTAAAAAAAAAAACGGGGATTCCAAATTTTCTGTGCAGGTGTAGAAGCACTGGAAACGGATGTGTTTCTTCCCTTGACACGACAGTGTGTATACGACCCGTTTTTGAAACGTAGAATTGAAGGGACCGGCGAAAAGGAAGTCAGACTTACATTTTATCCCAAGAGACCGCGACCTTTTAATAGAAAATTTCAACCAGTCTTTCTCTCTCTTTTCGGACAACTCACGGTAGCGAACCAGCTATATACCCTAAAAGAAAATACTAAAGTGTCTGCGTTGTTTTTATGTATCAACCTTCGTGTTCTCTGACATATGTCTGAGTGACCACTTGGCATACCTCTCCCTGCTAGCAACTTATACCTATGCCTGCGCTAAATTGGGAATCAGTCCACGAGAAAGAAAACTCTTTCAAAGCAAACTAACTCCGCTTGCAAATTGACATTGGGTCTCATCCAGCTCAAGGTTGCGGAGCATTGTTAATTCATACTCAACGAATAAAATATTGTGCATGTATTACTAGAATCGCATAATTACCTCAACCACTCTCGGTTCCCTGGATAGCGGATATATCGAAAATTTGCAATGGCATACTTTACATGTGACAGGCTAAAAGCCGTCATGGTCAAAATAAAAGTTTGAGGAAAGAAAAAAAGTCGTGTTGGCTTTTGTTCATTGGCAAGAACACAGTCACCTGGGATTCGGGAGATATAATTAGTTTAATACGGGCTTTTTAAATGAAAAATTGAGATTGAATGACACGCTGTCATTGGTGGAAGAAGAGCAACAGTTTAATAATAAAAGAGTTTCCCCATGAGCTCTATTGACTGAACAATGCCACACTATGTATTTCATCTGGTAACTAGTCCGAAACAGAATGTAATATATTCAAAATTAACATATATGGTAAAGTAGAAATAAAACTGATCAATCAAGAGAACGCTCGAACAACTGTAGACTGTGGTGCAATGGTGTAGAAAATGGCCACGGTAACCGGAGTTCAAATTCTGGACGAGGCTGTTTGCATTTCAGAAAACGCTAATACATTTCCAAAAGATATGAATCCAACTATTCTGTCTTCACCTATGGGTGAATAGAAAGGCAGAGTGGGATATTTAACCTTCGTTCGGTCAAGGAAAGCGATAACTTTTGAATTCAGACCTGTAAAACTCCTCTTAAAAGCAGACCTTGAGTCACACCCTGCTCATTGTAGAGGGGTTTAGTTTCAGATTATGAAAGAAAAATTATGAATTTATAGGATCTACACGTTTTTATCTTTAGTTAAATTACCTAAGAAAACGTAAATCAGAATATTCTAGAAAAAAAGGATCCAAACCTCACACTGAATATTTTTAAGCCAATCAGCAAACAAGCAAATATTATAACATTCTCGAAAAATTGAATCAAAGATTTTTCATAGAACAAAACATAGGCACCTCAATAAATCAGTAATTTCTACGATTCTGATAGGTTAGATCAGGTCACAAGATGTGCTTACTCATACGTCCGTACATTTGAAATTTAGTTGACCCAAAATTAAATCTACCCACGTAAACTTAAAATATTTTATTTCGATCTACTTAAAGATATAAGAAACCAGAAAATTTTAGTTTAAGGGGGAAGAGGCGACACCCAGACGACACAAACCTTCGTGGATTGTTCAGAGGGTAAAAATCAATAGATGATAACTGTTTTTGTATTGTTAGATAGAATGGGTGGGGAGAAGAGTAAAAGAAGACTTTTTTCGTTTATATGTAAAATAGAATTCTAACAAACGTACCTCTTGGTTTTATGTGACCATACCCACTCAGTCCCCTTCTTTAAAACATTTCAAGTCTTGGCCAGTGAATCATCTAGTGGTTCCGATAGGGGTATCACACATTTCTTCATGGCTACAAGAAATACAATCAAGGGAGTGGGTGAAAAGAACAAAGAACAAACGATCAATAGGGGCTTGGGTCAGCTCCAAGAGCAACAAGAGGAGTTATGTAACACTGCATTCCCGGTGCATATGTAGATTATCGCTGACGTGTAGTTTTTGCGAAATTTTCACAAGCCACGAAGAAAGTCGACTCATCTTGACTGGTCTTCCCTCACTGATCCTGGACCCTATCTCTTGCTGACTGGTCTCTGCTGCTGTCCGTTGTCGACTGCCAACTGCCACTCTGCCTCTCCCTTCGCCAACTGCCTCCTCTGGGTTCCTTCTTCCAATTCCTGACTTGCGTTCCCTTGCCTACTTCTGGTCAAGTCGAGATCTCGAGCTCAGGTCTTTGTTTGGTTTCGCGCCAAAACAGACAAAGGGATCGTCTGCCTAGCAGACCACCCACATAGCGTCACATTTAAACATTTTCATAATTTTTTTTTTTAGTTTCCCAAAAAATTAAGAATTATTTTATCTGATTTTTGTTTATATATTTCTTTGTTTGTTCAAAATTACAAAACAACAATTTCTGAAAAGTATTAAATTCAAATTATCTAAACACGGATATCTAAACACGGCAGGTCTAAAGAAGAATTAATGAATTTCATTTGTTTTTAATTCACTAATGAAGAACTGGGAAGATTTCTACAAATACAGTTATGTTTAATTATTGAACCATATCATTTAATCAGTAAAAGTCAAAAACTAACTTTTGTACATTTCGTGTTTATGAACATATCAAAGACTAAGCGCAATTTTAATGCTCTGAGTTCTAAATCGACACGAACACGACACCTTTAAATATATATATATATATATAAACAACCTTAACACTTGTAAATAGCCCCTGATTATGGCCTAAGAAACGTCCGAAAAAGCTCGGAACAATTTCGGCAAATTCATCTACCAAACTAAAACCAAAACACTTGTCAGGAAACTTGAAAGATCCTAAAATGATTATATAGACAAGTAAAGTTGATGGCTCTAGTCGAAGGCCACTCAAAGGTTCCCTTTCCAATATCTACTACACTGAAGTGTAGGGAAGGGCACTACTCCATTCCTCGGATTGCTCCACCTTACCCTTGATGCATGCCTTATACTGCTGAGTGTTAAGCAAAGAGGCATCAAGCACTATTTTCTGAGTCTTTGGTATGACTCGACCTGGGATTGAACGCAGACCTACCAGGCCATTGCCGAACACTCAAACCACTAGGCCAATGAGCCGGTATAAACAAAATTTATTTTTATTGTGCAATCAAACATGCTAAAAAATAAAGGACAGCTGTCTAACTATATATATATATATATATATGGATACACGCTCGGAGGTAAAGTGATAAATGTTGATCTTTTCGCATAATGTGGGATTGGAGGTATGGAAACGTTTCTCATGCTGTCCCAACAAACATGGGCTGGTCATGTAGTAAGAATGAGTGATGAGCAAATACAAAAATTCTGATGTATAGTGAGCTAAAAGATGGGAAAAGTAATACTGGCCGGACTTGGCTTCAATACATGGCCGAACTGAAGTACAATCTTTCAGCTCCTAAAATCCCTTTTGGAAGCTTTGAGGACTTGGCACTGCACAGGAACAAATAGAGAGCCACCATTCGGAATAGAATAAGGGATTTTGAAGTAAATCGCACTGAGAAATTAAACGTGACAAGATCAGGGATGAGGGTGTGTTCGGCCCAACCATCAATGTTTTTCCGACACCCCTCACTCTTGCTCCATTTGTGGTCTTGTCTGGAAATCGCTAGCTGGACTGAAATCTCACAATCGTCATAAACATTCGAATTGATGTTGCTTTCAGACACTCATACGTAGAAATCGACAGGAAAGTCCATTATATATATATATATATATATGAAGGAGTCGTATCTATTTGGGCTTAACATTTTTCATCAGAGATATAGATATCCCACAATTACGTACATTTTACATCACTTTCCTATTACGCATCAAACCCTTTAAATCTTTGAAAAATCACTTTTTAAATCTTTAATAACTTTCTTAAAGCTTCTTTTTTTTGTCACAAAACCTATTTCCTTACGATGCTTTAAGGGCGAAACTAGTTGAGAACAAACGAAAAATAAACGATGTAAAAGTAATATCCCTATTTGTCTTATCTCTTTTGTTCAAGTATATATATATATATATATATATATGTATGAAGGTAGCTGGAAAAAATTTGAATTTTGAACGCTATGTGCATGTTTATCTATCTTTTCGTTGTATATTTCTCATTTGCTCCTGTCATCTCAGAAATCACCCATCGATATGTGAACTATTTCATATCCAAGTCCTGATGATGGTTATTAAAACCGAAACGTTAACGTCGACTTTACATCATGATATATTCACCTATTTGGATTATATTTTTTCCTGCTACCTTGATACTGTCGGATTTTATCCATATTTACTTTCATATATATATATATATATATATATATATGTGTGTGTGTGTGTGTGTGTGTGTGTGTGTGTGTGCGCGCGCGCGTTTGTTTGTACGAGTATGTGTGAGTCTCTCTCTGTCTCTGTTTCTGTCTCAGTCTCTCCGTCTGTCTGCGCCGTGTCTCTCCCTCACTAAAATTGTGCAATACAATACCATCCGTACACACTCGAAGTTGCTTGGTGTGACATTCCTTTTTTTTTTTTTTTTAAAAGAAAACCAAAATTAATGGAAGAAAAAAAGAAATGGTGTTAAAAGAAGGATTTATGAAAGAAAAAATGAAAGAAAAGAAGACGGCATGAAAAAAAAGTAAGAGTGAATAAAGCAACAAAAGAAGAAATTATAAAGGGAATGAAAGAACGAAAACGTAGATAGAAATGAAAAAATTGTGAAATCAAGAGATATCTTTTAAGAAAGAAAGAAAGAAGGAAAGAAAGTAAGAGATATAAAAGAAAAAATACAATCGAGGTAAAATACGAAGAAAGAAGAACACAAAGAGAACTTGAATCGGAAAGAAAGAAAGAAAGAAAGAAAGAAAGAAAGACATTCGCGAGAAAATATAAAGAAAGAAACAAATAAACAAACAAACAAATAAAAGTGTTCGATTTGCTCGTTGAAAAAAAAAATCTTTGGAATGCATTTTGCGTTCATTGAAATAGGGAAAGTTATTTTTGCCAAAAAACCTTTAATTGCTTCGTATCGACAGTAGATTCTCATTCTGTTTATTGATAGTAATGTATGAGACCTTCAAAGTTATTTTTGTAAATGAGAAAGAAATCGTCAGCCATACATATTTACTGAGTGAAGGTTGATTGATTTTACGGTATGTCAACCCGTGTTGGGTTGTTCAATTCTGAAGTTACTCTTTTTTTGCTAATAATAAAATGTCAAGGAACTATTTATAATAATTCGTAAACTCTCTCGTTCCAACTTATCAAAAACATAAACGATGCCTCGAACAAACTGAAAATCGCTACCATAAATATCACTGAAGCTACGCTGGACGACTCAACAAGAAATAACTAAGAATTGTTTGGTTTCTTTGCGTAATGGTAAATCATCCTTCGTGGTTTATTTAATGCCTGGTCCCTCCGTGTAGAAGGACAGTGGTGGTTCTATTTAACCCATAATCGGGGAATAACGCATTTTGTCCCAAAATGTTTTAAACAATTTAGTTGATATATTTTAGGTGCAGTGTTTGATTATTGTCTAAGAGTTTGTAAAAATTCCTTGATTATTCTACCGAACACTCAATACGAATTTCTTTAGATAGAGTTCAACTCTTACTTGCTGAATAGGTCTGTTTCCTCAATTGATCCACTGATGACGGCCTTTAAAGATATCGTAATGATAATATACCCACTTCTTATCACCAGTAATATGCCAGTCAAAAAATGATACCTGACAATGCCTCACAACAAGGGCTTCAGGAAACATTTGGTTGGTCTTAGGTTGAAATTAAGAGAAGTTGAACACGAGTTGGTCTCCTATTTTGCATAAAAATCTAAAGAATTTTCCAAGCATGGCATTTATAATCTTGTTGACAGATGAAATGAGGTTCTGGGAAGCAATGACGTTTAAGTTAATAATTAAATAGTCCTATATTTTTTATTAATAATATATACTCTAAAATCAGACATAACATTCATTCCAACCTGATATAAGATTCATAAAACAACTGAAACAGACACAGCGTAGTGTATAGTTTCAATATCAAAAAGCAGTTTTATTTCAAGCAATTCAGTTTAGCATGCAGAAATAATTCTATTCAAAACAATTCAGTTTAGCATAAGTACACAGTTTCAATGTCAAAAAACAGTTCCATTTTGGACAATTTAGTTTAGCATTGGTACACAGTTTAAATGTCAAAAAAGAGTTCTATTATAAACGATTCAGTTTAGCATAAGTATATTGTTTAATTCTATTTGACGCATAAATAGGACCCTATCATGTGTTACCACTCCGGGCCAGAGTGGACCTTGAAGCAATGGCAATGAAGAGATACTCTGCATTCCACAAAGCTCCTGCATTTCTGGAATCTCACCATCAAATTGTTTTGTGTTATATCCAGGACACTCGTTGGGGGAGTCTTACCCCTCAGCAGAGATGCAGTCGGTGTATTCTACAGCCCCAACTGACTGAACAAAAGAGAAAGTGTCTAGTTTCAACTTGTCTAAAAACATATACGCAGCCTGGAAGATAGTGAAAACCGTTACTATAATCCGTAGTTATGTTGGGTACCACAAAAAATGTTTTGATTTTGATAGGAATGATGAGATTATCGCACTCATCAAGAGGTGCCCGTGGTGTAGTCGTTATCGTCGTATGAAATGGACACGGCGACACGAGTTAAAATCCTGGACGAGACTGATTGCATTTCACATAGCACTAATACCCTTGGGGAAGGTATGAATCCAATTATTCTCCCTCCAGCTATGGGTAAATAGTAGGACAGACTAGGTTCTTCAGCCTTGGTTAGACAACTAGTCTAGGAGAAGGAAAACTCTGAATTCAAACCTGTTAAGCTCCGCTTGAAAATTGACCTTGTGTCATATCCTGCCCGAGCGTAGGGGTTGGTAAATAGTATCAAGAGGAAAGGCTGGTTTGAAATTGGATTGACTGATTTGGAGGAACATATAAACATCAAAATAAACAAACAAAAAAGAATCCAAGCCGTCACAACTAATGTGAAACACACTTCATCAAGGCTTAACGTATACCTCCTAAATAAGTAAAAGTAAGTTGGTGAACGTAGTCGGGGGCGACCAGAAGTCTCCCTTTTCAATTGCTACTACACCGAGGTATAGGGGAGGGCGCTACTCCTTTCCCAGGATTGCTCCACTTTATCCTTGATACGTACTTTATATTGCTGAATGTTAAGCAAGGAGGCATTAAGTACCATTTTTAAAGTCTTTGGTATGACGTGACCTGGGATTGAATCTACATCTTCCGGATCATTGGCGAACACTCTACCCACTAGGACATTGAGCCGGTTTTCATTTATTCAGAGGTTACAGGCATTCAATCAGCCCAATTAGAAAACCTAATCAATAATGCATAGACTAATGTCTGTAAACGGAGGAATATACCAAATAAATACAAAAATAACTTTATTAATCGAAACAACAAACTACCCAATTTCTACCACCTCATCAAAACACATAAAAATGACACAACACTCCAGATTAGACCTATCGTTTCCAGCTTAAAAGGGTATCTTTATAAAATATCATAGCTTCTCGCACAAATATTGCAATCTTTGCTTCCCAACTTTTCAAGACATGTTAAAAATTTTGATGAAGTCATCTACAGACTTACACAACACTATACAGAAGAATTTACGCTTAAGTTTGGATGTAATCTCCCTTTACACCAAAGTACCTGCCGACCCTGTAATCGATATTATATCAGAACATATAATCTCCAAGAACTTATATTGTCACAAACTAACAGCAACAGATATACACCAACTTTTATCCATTATAGTAGACAATACTTACTTCACTTACAACGGAAATACCTACAAACAAATAACAGGACTACCAATGCCATCCAGTATATCAGGCATACTAGCCATTTCATATATGGACCAACTAAAACGTCGGGCGCTATCCCATCTGCCCATCATGCATATTCTTCATAAGATATATAGAGGATATACTCATGTTGACATAATCCAGCGAAGAAGCCACCGTCATATATGAGAAATTTTAAAACATAGATAGACATATTCATTTTAAGATAAAACATCCAGAAAACATTGATTTCCTATCACTCCTAGATTTTAAAATCTAAATATCACCAACTGGTAAAATCTACACTAGTTTCTATACAAAATCCAACACTAAAAAGCTCTTTGTGCATTTCAAATCAGCACTTCCACAAAGTGCCAAAACAAATTATATTAGAAATGAAATTAAACGATTTCACAATAAATGTAGTGAAGAAGAAGACAAAATTACATACACAGCATACTTTATAAACACCCTTGAAAACAATGATTATCTAACATCAATTAAATAACATTTACATAATAAGAAATCACACAAACTACATAAACCCTCAAACTTTGGTTTCCTGAAACTAGCACATTTATGTGAAATTATCACCAAAGAAATTTCATAGGGCTATTTACGAGGAAGAACAAAACATACAACTGCCTCATTACGGACCCTCACTACGCCAATACCAAACGAAGAAAAATAACAATACTGTCACAACATGCACTCAAGTCAACTGACCAATAAGGGATCTAAATATATGCCCCAAACATACACCATTTATCGTTTAAGTTGCTTAAAATGACATTATTTTTATATAGGAAGTACAATCAAACCCCTCTTCATCCGAATTAAAGAACACCACAACACCCGTGCATCCTCATTCCATAAACCTTTGATTAGATGCAAAAATAATTTTTTTTCCATTAAAATAGAAGCAATAATACATAATGTTGGTAATGTCAGAAATAATGAGGCTTTATTAATAGCTAAGTTACACCCTCAGATTCAACAGTAGGTTACAATTAGATACTGATTATATCATTAATTAACATGCACATTTTAAATACATATTTAAGTTTAGAAAAATAAAATAAAATAGATTTGATTCGGACAACTGAAGTCACGTCTATTCCGCATGGCGTTTAAACACCCCACATGACACCATGTTTACGACTTCCCAAAAACATTTGCACATACAACACTAAGTTCATTTGAAAAAAAAAGTCTCTTAAGATGAAGTTTTTATTTTGAAATTGATTAGACTCAAATGATTATTATTTCGCATTGCTATTGTCCTCTTAATTATTACAATATAATGAAATCAAATAATTTGTACAATGCTTAAAGTAAATTAATATATATATATATAGAGAGAGAGAGAGAGAGATGGGAAATCAACTGGTTTCTATACTAAAAAGAAAGTGTTAGTTTTTGTGCAAAAATTGGCTTAGAAATCTTAAAATTTGTATATGTATTTTTGTAGTGCCGCTCTTGCTTTAAAAATTCTTTAAAATTCAAAGATCACAATATTAGACTTGCCAAGAAAAACTTTTATTTTTTAGAGTTGATACAGAAGAAATCAATGATGGATGTGCCCATGGTGTAATGGTTATCGTCGTAGGAAATGGACACGGTGACACGAGTTCAAATCCTGCACGAGACTGATTTTTATTTTTTAGCCAATTAGAACCATAGATAAATTATTATTTTTTTCATCCAATATTGAGCCTACTTCAATCATATAGATAAACGATAACATAGATATATCTCCAGTAGATTTAATTGATTTATCATATTTACCCAACCCCTCCGCTCGGCAAGGATATGACACAAGGTCAATTTTTTAAGCGGAGTTAAACAGGTTTTGAATTAAGAGTTTTCCTTCTCCTAGACTAGTTGTCTCTCCAAGGCTGAAGAACCTAGTCTGCCCTACTATTTACCCATAGCTGGAGGGAGAATAATTGGATTCAGCCCTTCCCCGATGAAAATGCAATCAGTCTCGTCCAGGATGTGAACTCGTGTCGCCGTGTCCATTTCCAACGACGATAACAATTACACAACGGGCACCTCCATCATTGATTTATTCTGTATCTACTCGAAAACTTTTGATTTATTTCTTTTGAGTGAAAATCTTCATTCTTTTCCAAGAAGAATGCATTTGAATTTCAACATCGCTTTATTATCTTCAATTGAACGAATATATCATTGTTTACTGAGGAAAATTTCAGTTTCAATCGTATGCCTGTTTGACGCACAAATATATTTTCTTACTACATAGTCACACACACTTAGACAAGTCTTTTGCACACACAGAATATATCAACACAGATTTAGACAATACCACCCACTACATTCAATGTAACATCTATTTTTTTCTTATAGCGTATAAATTGGCAAATATTTAGGTTCTGACTGACGTTAACTTTTCTTACAAGAAAAAGCTTTGTAACATCATTTTTCAACAAACTTTTCACTCAATTTTAAGAAAAAGATTATTAATTTGTAGATCGGTGCTTTATTCAGTCATTTACACCTTTGTCCGCTACACACACACACATACACGCACACACGCATATATATATATATATATATATATATATATATATATATGGTTCAATCCCAGGTCGCGTCATACCAAAGACTTTAAAAATGGTACTTGATACCTCCTTGCTTAACACTCAGCAATATAAGGTGCGTTTGAGGGCAAAGTGGAGCAACCCAGGGAAAGGAGTAGCGCCCTACCCTACACCTCGGTGTAGTAGCTATTGAAAAGGGAGCCTTTTGGTCGCCATCGACTACGGTCACCAGCTTTACTTTTATATATATTACTTAAGGATGTAAACAACATCAAAACCCGTTGATAGTAAACTCTTTAAATAGAGGCAGTCTAGTGGACGAGTCCATCTTGCATAGATTCCCACAATAATCTAATCGGTTACAATCATCCAACCACACCGTAGCCGCCTATAATTACAAAATCCATTCAAGGCAAATTCCGTATATTATGATCGCAAATTATGAATGATAAAACATTGAGCTTGTTTTTTTATGATAGCAAATATTAACCACGTGTTTTCCTGCTGCCACTCATATGCCCATAAATGGAAGGCTGTGGGAAGCAAAACTGTGGTTTATTTTGATTTAAACATTGCTACCGACACAAAACAGTAGAAAAAAAATATTGATTTTGTGTTATTTGAGTTTAGAGATTTTGAGGGTAGGTATTTTTACAGCGCAAAACAACTTGTGGCTAAATTCAGAAAAACAGAAGATTGGATGATAAAGTTGGAAAAAATTAAGACAACAATGTTTGCGCGAGCAAGATTGGAAATATTCGAAAAAAAAAAGTTTAGTTGAAAAGAAAGAAAGAAAGAAAGAAAGAAGATCAGCAGAAACGAAGAAGAAGAAGAAGAAGAAGAAGAAGAAGAAGAAGAAGAAGAAGAAGAAGAAGAAGAAGAAGAAGAAGAAGAGGGGAACACAAAAAGAGAACATACATCAGTAAGGAGATATTAGAAGAAAGAAAGAAAGAAAGAAAGAAAGAAAGAAAGAAAGAAAGAAAGAAAAGCATGGTTTGGTAGAAGTTAAAATGAAAGAAAGGAATAAAACTTTTATAAGGGCTTGTAAGAAAGAAAGAAAGAAAGAAAGAAAGAAAGAAAGAAAGAAAATCAACGGAAACAAAGAAGAAGAAGAAGAAGGGAACACATAGAGAGAACTTACATAGAAAGAAAGAAAGAAAGAAAGAAAGAAAGAGGGTCTTTAGAAGAAAATCAGTAGAAATGAAGAACAAGAACAAGAACAAAAACAAGGGAATACAGAAAGAGGACTTACATCGGTAAGGAGAAAGAAAGAAACAAAGAAAGAAGCAAACAAACAAACAAACAAACAAACAAAAGTAGGTTTGGTAGAAGTTAAAATGAAAGAAAGGAATAAAACTTTTATAAGGACTTTAAAGAAAGAAAGAAAGAAAGAAAGAAAGAAAGAAAATCAGCAGAAACGAAGAAGAAGAAGAAGAAGAAGAAGAAGAAGAAGAAGAAGAAGAAGAAGAAGAAGAAGAAGAAGAAGAAGAAGAAGAAGAAAGGAACACAAAAGAGAACATACATCGGTAAGGAGATATTAAGAAAGAAAGAAAGAAAGAAAGAAAGAAAGAAAGAAAGAAAGAAAGAAAGCTAAAATGAAAGAAAGAAAGAAAGAAAACTTATATAAGGGCTTGTAAGAAAGAAAGAAAGAAAGAAAGAAAGAAAGAAAGAAAGAAAGAAAGAAAGAAAATCAGCAGAAACAAAGAAGAAGAAGAAGAAAACGGGAACACAGAGAGAGAACTTACATAGAAAGAAAGAAAGAAAGAAAGAAAGAAAGAAAGAAAGTCTTTAAAAGAAAATCAGTAGAAATGAAGAACAAGAAGAAGAACAAAAACAAGGGAATACAGAAAGAGGACTTACATCGGTAAGGAGAAAGAAAGAAACAAACAAACAAACAAACAAACAAAAGTAGGTTTGGTAGAAGTTAAAATGAAAGAAAGGAATAAAACTTTTATAAGGGCTTTAAAGAAAGAAAGAAAGAAAGGATTAGGTGAGGTAAAAAAGCCAAAAGAATAAACAAAAACTTCGTGTCCTCATTGGAAGGAATTATACACGAAAGAAAAAAATAAACCGTATAAAACGCTCAGGAAGATAAATACAGCGAATATTAATCATCAGTTTCTCTTCTACCGCCAGAAATATTTAGTTTGTTGATGCAGAAAATAACAAAACCGAACTGACGGATCGGATATTTTAGGTTCAAATATAGTCGAATTTAAAATTCAACCACTTTTATTGTTTCATTTTCTCCCTGCCACTAGAATTTTACGCTTTATGTAATTATTGGAGCAAATAAAAATGTGTTTGGATATCTATATTTTATGGGGATTTCACATCTATCGTTGCAATGCTAAAAGTCTTCTGAGACCCGGCACTAGCAAAATAGCAACGATGCTAGAAAAAACCTTAAAAAGAAGATTAAGAAGAACATCTCCGAGCTCGTCAACGAAATATATTTAGTTTGTTTTGCTTTGTTTTTATGGAATATCAACCATAGTAGGTTATTCAATGCAAATCCTCTTTATACATATACATCAAATATGATTTGGTTTAGCTTACTTTTACGGCATATCAACCATTGTAGATTATTAAATGCCAAATCCTGTTTATGTATATAGGATTTGCTTTGCTTTGCTTTTATAGCATATCAAACCATTGTAGGCTATTTGATACTAAACCCTCTTTAAACATATATATATTAAATATGATTTGGTTTGGTTTGCTTTCATGGCATATCAACCATTGTAGGTTATTTAATACCAAACCCTATATATATATATATATAGTCATCCACAGACAGATCTGTTTCGTTCTATCAGAACTCATCAGTGTAACAGTATCTTCCCGTAGCTGGGATCGAAACCCAGTTGACTCAAACGCCAAGCCAAGGTTTCTAACCCTTCAGCCATGAGGAGACATTAGCTGCGAAGTAAATTTTAAACGGTTATGAATCACAATTACTATTGTTTACATACATCCGTTCAACGGTTGCTGAGACCTCAATTCATCTACGAAGAGGCTTGCAATAGACGCTAATGGCAACACGATTACTTCTTCGCCAGAGAACTCAACACTACGGGGGTAGGGGAGTATAAATCTATATATCTATATCTATCTCTATATATATATATATATATATATATATATATATTAAATTACCACGACTAGAAAACCCGGCAAACACCCACATGCGACATACGGAACACTGAACGGCTGTTTCGACCTTATTGGGTCTCATCAGCAGTGCATACCGTGATCTCCACCACTAGGGATCGAACCAACAACACCTAAATGCAGGAACCGAAATTCTACCACTGGGTCCCCAGTCCATGCCACACATAAGCCATGCCAAATCAACCAGTCATGGTAAGAATGCGCGACCACAGGATCTAATGTATCTTGAATGTACGTTTTTACCTTACAGAGGACACGACCACCCTTAGGGCTACGTCTTTCCAAGTCGGCGTTATACATCTGCATAGACTATAACTTCATGTGCTAGAATTAGATTATATATAATATATATTCCCTGGTATATATATATTAAATATAATCTAATTCTAGCACTAGCGCCCTCCCCTACACCTTGGTGTAGTAGCTATCGAAAAGGGAGCCTTCGGGTTACCCTCGACTATGGTCGCCAACTTTACTTTTATAATATATATGGTTTTATAGCATATCAACAGTTGTGGGTTATTCACTGCCAAAATCCTGTTTATACATATATATCTAATATATATGATTTCTAGACACATTTAGTTGAAAACAATTTCAAACGAAGCTGAGTTCCTTTTTGCACACTCTTAAATGGTTTCTTGTATTACTAAGTAAGTCAAACATCACTCAATC
Organism: Sepioteuthis lessoniana; assembly: GCA_963585895.1. Taxonomy (NCBI): domain Eukaryota; kingdom Metazoa; phylum Mollusca; class Cephalopoda; order Myopsida; family Loliginidae; genus Sepioteuthis; species Sepioteuthis lessoniana. Next base: position 23,333 of record CAUZXS010000691.1, read on the forward strand.
GTTCAATATTCGCCATACATTCCAATAAATATATGATGTTTAAGAGATTAGTTTGTCGGTAATTTCATTATAAAATGAGTTAGAACTAATATAATTGCACACTAGTATTCCTTTCGTTTATCGGTCATATGAAACTCAGACCTGACCGATAAAATAATACACATTTTTTTTTTCAAGCAGAGTTCGTATCGATACTGCTATATAGAGGCACTACATGGCGCTTACTAAACGTATGGGGAAAAAAAAGCTTGACGGTAATTACACAAGAATACTACGAGGAATATTAAACAAGTCCTGGAGGCAGCACCTCCCACAAAAAAAGCAGCAACTGTACGGCCACTTATCACCCATCACGAAAACTATGCAAGTTAGACGAACCAGACATGCGGGACACTGCTAGAGAAGTAAGGACGAACTTATAAGCGACATACTCTTGTGGACCCCTTCACATTGACGAGCAAAGGCAGGACGACCAGCTAGAACCTACATACAACAGCTCTGTGCCGATACAGGATGTAGCCTTGAAGAACTACTGGGAGCGATGAACGATAGAGAAGGTTGGCTGGGGAGGACGGCGTGACATCATGATGATTCTTCTTGTTTCTAGAAAGTTAAAGAGTTTCAGTTTTTGCTAACATTTATAATTCTATTCAGTATTAATCATTTATCTGCAGACAGTGAAGTAGTTACAAATATTGCTATAAACACGAATTATTTTTTTCAACATCACACATTTGTTTGTAGAGAGTTAAGCAGTTCCCAGAATTGCTATGTGTCACTAACAACTCAATTAAAGATCAGTGATTTGTTTACACACAGTTAAATGATCAAACAGTACTATTTGATCCATATTTAGGACCATGTCTGGTGCTACCACTTCGGGCCAGAGTGAACCTGGGTACAATAGCAATGAAGGTTTATTTCAAATTCCGCAAAGCTCCAGGATTTCTGGAGCCTCAGCATCAGATTATTTAGTGTCATATCCAAAACATTCGGAGTAGGGGTCTTACTCATTTGCAGAGGTGCAGTCCGCGTAATCTACGGCCCCAATCGACGGGAGCGGGAAATATGTTTGAATGTGTGTATTTTTCTATATATATAACTGAAATTCACGCACACATTCACAGACACAAACATATGCTCACAAACTATCTTAGTTGGTTGGTTGTTTTGTTTTAAGGCGTAGCAACCCTTTTCAACCAATTCAGTTTTGTGTAAGTGTAGTTTTTGTTAACAAACAGTTAAATGTCAAAACAGTTTTATTTCAAACAATTCAGTTTAACATAAATACTTAGTTTTAATATCAAAAACAGTTCTATTTCTATCAATTCAGTTTAGCATAAGAACATAGTCTATTTCTATTGGACTCATAAATAGGGCTCTATCAAGCGCGACCACTCTGGGCCAGAGTGGACCTGGGAGCAATGGCAATGAAGGGGTATTCCGCTTTTCCCAAAGCTCCAACATTACTGGAACCCCCCCATCTGATTGTTTAGTGTTGCATCCAGATTAATCATTGCGGGGGTGGGGTCTTACCCCTCTGCAGAGACGCAGTCGGTGAAATCTGCCGCCTCAATCGACTGGGCAGACTATCTTAAAATGTACTGATAACATATTAATGTAAGATAGAAAGAGAGAGATACATTGAATTCGTATAAACAAGTTCTCACACATTCAACTCAAAGAAGAAGAAAAAGAAAAGAGAAAACAGAGATCGGATCTACATATGTCGTAATTTACCAAGGTCTTTATTTAAATGTGGTACAAGGCCATATGAATGGAGCACCGATTGAGATTCGAACTCATTTATAAGTCATACGTTCTATGCACACACAAACCCACGATGTATATACTCGTAAATACGGAATTAGATAAATGAATAAATAGATAAAATGAAATTGAAAATTGAAAATTTGAAAAATAGAAAATAAAGTTAAATAAGTAAATATATATATATAAATTTAAATCAAAAGAAATCACACCCCTATCAAAACAAACACATTATTGGTCTCCTGAATGTGACTAGGAAATCTGAAACATGCGTGGATTATATACGAAATACTAGAGTACCACATACAAATCAATTTACTAAACTATTCATTTTAATATATATATATATATATATATATATATATATAAGTTAAATGTCAAACAGTTCTATGTGATCCATTTTTTTTTTTTCATCATACAACGTGTGAAAGCACGTGCGATACCATGTCCTCATCAGCCGCCATCCATGGGTGATAACACTGTTTCTGTAGCTCAAGGCGGTACTACCAACCAGCTTTTACCACCGGACAGGGTATTAGGAGAATTATATATATATATATATATATATATATATATATATATATATATATATATATATATACGCCAGATCAATTAGATGCAGAGACTACATTGGACGTTAATCTTCATTTTCTGATATGACCCTATCAGGTGCTACCATTCTGGGCCAGAGTGGACTTGGGAGCATTGGCAATGAAGGGGAACTCCAAATTCTCTAAAGCGCCAAAGCAGATTTTTTAGAGTCATATCCAGGATACTCATTGAGCAGAGGATCTTAAACCTGCTGCAGAGAAGGGTTAAGATCCAATTGGGTTATTGGCATACAAGACGATATCTTAAGCCTTCCATCAGAGAGAAAATGTTTCCACATGATTGATAACCAGTTAATAGCAGCCCATGTCTTTCCTATGCGTATGTCGACATAGCTTTCAGTAGAAGAGACATTGCTACCGAGGTATGTTAACTGATCCAGTAATTTTTTAGATTTACCATTTAATGTGTAAATGGCACCATCTTGTTTAATACTATTTAAGTTCACATACAGTCCAATGCTTTTTGCTGTCTGCTCTAAATTATACAGTAGAAATAAAGCTTGGGCAGGTGTATTTGCGAGAAGATCTGGATTATCCACGTAGTCTGACTCCGTTATAATTCCTACGAGTTATCGTCTGCTTCTCAACTTTTTTAATGGACATAACAGTTATTCGCTCAACCCAGATATTTTAATTGCTTTGGTTTAGTTTGGTTCTGTTGCATATCAATCATTATCCGTCATTTAGTGCCAAATTCTTTTTATACATATATTAAATAGATGATTTCTAAACACATTTTGTAGATAACATTTTTAATGAAACCTGAGCACTGTTAAATGGTTTCACTAAATTTCAAACAATTCATTTTTGCAAAAGTAGTTTTTTTTGTTTACACACATTCAGTCATTTGTTTAGATACATTTTTCTTACTCACAGTTAAATGTAAACAGTTCCATTTCAAACAATTCAATTTAGCATGAGTACATAGTTTTTTGTTTACACACAGTTAAATGATCTAACAGTTCTATTTTAGACAATTCAGTTTTGCGTGTCAACAAAGTTAAACGGTTCCAAGTATTGCTATGTATCACTGACAATTCAATTAAATATCAGTCATTTGTTTACATCCAGTTAAATGTAAAAACGGTTCTATTTCAAGCAATTCAGTTTAGCATGGATCTATTTGATTCATGGAGAGGACCCTTTCAGGTGCTACCACTTCGGGCCAGACTGGACTTGGGAACGATGACAATGAAGGGGTACTCTGCATTCCCCAAATTCCCAGAATTTCTGGAACTTCACCATCAGATTGTTTAGGTCATATCCTGGGCACTCGTTAGAGGGAGTCTTAACACTCTGCAGGGTTGCAGTCGGTGTATTCTCCAGCTCCAGCCGACTGGGCCAAGATACTTTTAAGAGTACCCCTCTGATACACACACACACACACACACGCATATATATATATATATATATATATATATGCGCGTGTGTATGTGTTAGTAATGGAATTCGCCTCCACTATGTAGAGGTAGAATGACATCATTGTTTCTGAGATCAATCCCAGGCCATCTCTATAAAATTGTTCGCTTATGTCGATTAGTTAGTAATTCGTTTGTAAGGACACGCAGTCCCCCACACTATAAAGAATTACTTTGGTTACTGATACCGATTGTCAGGAACTTGCATTTCATGGAACGTTATCTCAACTTTCCAATGACATAATCATCCCTACATAGAAATTCAAATTAGCATGACTGAATTAATTATTCATTACTGAGATCTTGTATACTGACTTTGGACGTGAATTTCATGAACGTGTTCCATATTATTTTGTCAGTTAATTCAAGCCTTACGTGTCTTAGTACTTCATTATACGAAGTGGCTGCATCAACCATTCTTAGAATATCAAGAAAAAACAACTAAGACCGGTGGTATTGTTACAGTATAGTTACAGCTGGTCTGTTCCGGGTTAATGGTAATGATTCACTGGCGCCAAAACTAAATAGTTCTTCCTGCTACCCTTTATATAGATGTATATGTCACGTCATTGTGTGTCATTTATTATTCGTTCCCGCAAAGATGGCTATAATTGGGAAAAATATGGGACCTTCCTGTATTAATTTCATCCCAAATTCAAATAACTCATTTGAAGATTTGAGTGGGTCGAAGAGTCTGTCATTTTTAATCGAACACTGAACCAGCCCATCGGTCTAGTTTGACAATGGCTCGGTGTTATATTATTACGGAATGATTTTTTTATATTAATCATTTTTTGTTAGTTATATTTTATCATTCGGTTTAGTTTGGCTTTGAACTATTCAGCTTAGTTCAGGCGCAGGTGCACACATTGAGTACAGTTCACGCTCGTGCGCAGAGGACATGACAATCACAAATGTCATAATAAAAACCCCAGATAGGAAATATAACTGGGGTGTGAATGACGTCAAGCCGGGAAGCGAAGGGCTGAGAATTTGGTGATTTTTGAAAAAACAGTTACTTGAAATTTGACTCTGAGCCGGGCCAGTCCAGTAGGGCGGGTTGACTGTGGGCGATGTAGGAACAGTCAGCATAGTAAAAATGTGTGTCTCTCTCTCTCCTCATGTCGAAAAAAACTAAAGTCAAGAAGATAAAAAACGTTTCGTACCTGAACAACAGAGAGTCGTCAGTGTTTTGTATTCCGCATGCATATGTATATGTTACATAGGGAGACCGGGGTTCAATCCCAGCTCTTGACACCTTGGTGAAGTAGCTATTGAAAAGGGAGCCTTCGGGTCGCTGTTTTGTGGGATGTTACTTACAGGATTTGTTCAATATAGCTCGTAGAATTCTTGTGCAATTCTCGTTTAGCTTTCCACTATACCCTAGGTTAGCGTCCATGTGGTGCATTCATATGGTAGTATGGACACGAACGCTACTTGGAAAAAATTACGTTTTAATTTATCGAATAGGTTTAACTTCAATAACCTATCGATAGCTGTTCAAACTAAACTTAAAGAAAAAATGCAAATAATTTCCACGAAGACGATCAATGGATGTGATCGAAAGCGCTTGGAAGTAGAACCACTTCTCTATCGATTGGACTCTAATACGAAGAAACTAGCAAAAATCTACTGAAAAACATTAGATAATAACAAGAAAAGTCACAGTTTTTTAACTTGCTGCAAAAGTATATATATATATATATATATATATATATATATCAAATGTTGTATGCAGTCTCTTTATTCACGCACATACTCTCTCTCTCTCTCTCTCTCTCTCTCTCTGTCCGTCTGTTAATTTCATCCATTGCTCCTAACACTCCTTCGAGACAACACCCGATGTCCGCACAGAGCTTATGATGTAAGCCATTGCTGGTCAGCTAGCTCTTGTGTATCTGTGTAGAATTCCAAAGAAGACAGTCGGTTATGAGTTCGTCTTTACCTTTCCAGCAGTGACCCACATACCAAGTTCGTCTTATTTGAATGGTCTTTAAGATAGGAGGCAGGTAGCCGTACAGTTACTGTTTTATAGAGTGATGTTTACAGGATATTTTCAAAACAGCACATAACATTCTTGTGTAGTTTCCTTCAAGTTTTTTTCTGTAAGCATTTGGTTCAAATCCAGGCGGTGCAACCATACGTTAGTACTGGAACAGCCACAATTTAAAAAGGAAATCCCATTTTATCATCCAGATTGGATTTTCAGATTATTAGCAACCTGTCAATAGTAGTTCACATATTCCCTCTTCATATGTTGACATCGTTTTCATTAGATGAGTTACTGCTGCCAAGATACAGAACCTGGTCATCTAATTTCTGAGGCTTTCGATTTAACGTGGAGATGATTTTACGTAAAAGAGAATGATGCTTGCTCCAGGCTATGCAGTAGGAATACGGCTTAGGTATGTGTATTTTCAAGAAGCCTTAGATCATCTGCGTTGCATGCGCCACTCATAGTTTCTGCGTGATATCGTCTACGTTTTTTTCAACGTGAAATCTTTTTCTTTTACTCGATACATTGGCATCTGTAGTACGTATTTTAAGTAGATCATAACCATATACATATATAATTCAAATTTATTTTCATGGAAGACTCTAGCAACAATGTTGAAGAAGTCAGATGAGGGAATTTCTGCTTTCGCATTTTTGTAAAGAAGTATTGAACCGATAACAGTTTCTTTTTATTTGTCTTCTTTACAAAATCCTGTCATATATACTGAAACCAATTCTCACTTATGACCGTAACAAAAAAAAAATCATTTTATAAAACTGCATTTCATAGGATCTTAGGTAGAACAAATGAAGCCATTGCATCTTGTAGGCACCCGTAGCATAACACATATCGCTGAGAAGGTGTGCAATCTGACCGATAAAGCATAGGCAAAAGAAATTAACGATACTGTTGTCGCTATAAAATTCCCTATATACCAATGAATCTTTCCGTTGTATATATTTTGTTTACTCCAGTTATTTCGACATGCATCCATCGCTTTGTGGACAATTTTCCTGATATCAAAGTCCTGAGGATGGTTATTGAAACCGAAACGTTTAACGTCGACTTTACATCACAATAAATCCACCTATTTGGATTATTTTGTTTTTCTGCTTTCTTCATACCAATGATAGAAGCTATGTGGGTAAATAATCAGTATCTATTATGCAGATTGCAAATCAGTTTTTATTCTAGGGAGCTTTGCTATTAGCTTTTCACAGCAACCTCAGTAGGAGATATGGAGTGGAGGAATGCCATTATTTCAAACCATTTACTCGTTTTATGCCGTGTAGAGAATCAAATGCCTTAGAGAAATCAAGGAATAATAAGTCAGCCTCAATACTTTACTTACATACTCCTTCGATGATTCAACGAATAACCAAGCAGAAATCAGCAGCCCTCAACGAAATACTTTCTGAAGGGGAGAAAACAACAACGATCTTTTTTGATCATGCAACGCTGTGTATAAAAACTAGAATCTAGAAATTATGCTACGGTAACCTCGGAATCAGTAAGAACTACCCAGACATAACTCTTACTTTTATAATTGACTGGCTCATTGGTGTAGTGGGTGGAGTGTTTGCCAATGGTCCGGGAGACCTGAGATCAATCCCAGGTCACGTCATACCAAAGAGTTTAAAAATTGTACTTGATACCTCCTTGCTTAACACTCAGCAATATAATGTAGGTATCAAGGGTAAAGTGGAGCAATACAGGGAAAGGAATAGCGCCCTTCCCTACAATTCGATGTAGTAGCTATTGAAAAGGGAGCCTTCTGGTCGCTCTCCACAACGGTCGACAACTTTACTTATCTTACTTCTCTATCGTTTCCAACCTGAAGTCGAGAAAAACCTTTGCAAAATTTAGAACGGCTTTCGGATAAACCGATCCATTACTTCACGATTTCTCATTCTGACATATATATATGGAAAAACAAATGATATCGATTCTTATAAGAAAAAAGTGTGAATTTTCATGTAAAAAATCGGCTCGAGAAACTATATTTTTTTTGTATCTGTATCTTTGCATATATTAATCATATCATACTTACCCAATCCCTCCGCTCGGAGAGGATATGACACAAGGTCAATTTTTAAGCGGGGTTTAACAGGTTTGAATTCAGAGTTTTCCTTCTCCTAGACTAGTTGCCTCACCAAGGCTGAAGAACTCAGTCTGCCCTGCTATTTACCCATAGCTGGAGGGAGAATAATTGGATTCATACCTTTCCCAAGGGTATTAGTGCTATATGAAATGCAATCAGTCTCGTCCATTTCCTACGATGATAACCATTACACCACGGGCACCTCCACTTATTGATCAAATCGTTCGTTTTCAAATATCTTTGAGATTTGCTAACGACAATGTTTGACTAACCGAAAAAATTTGATGGATCAAAACAATTTAAGAAATTATGTTCTTTCCTACATTATTAAATGAATAAATTTTTGACAAATTACACAAATAGAACAATCCTCTACATTTTGTTCTAATTTTGAACCGATCTCAATCTTACTAATTAAGCAATGAAATAGATAAAATGTTCTGTAGATTTATAAATTCATTCTGCAAGTATTTTGTTTTTAGGGAAAAACTAGCATTTTTTCCCACAAAAATTTTGTCCAGTAGCCTGAGACTATAGAATACACCGACTGCTTCTCTGCAAAGTGTTAAGACACTCCCCAACGAGTTGCCTGTGGCCCAGTCGGCTGGGGCTGTGGAATATACCGACTGCTTCTCTGAAGAGGGTTAAGACCCTCCCCAACGAGAGTCCTGTGACTCAGTCGGCTGGAGCTGTAGAATATACCGACTGCTTCTCTGCAGGGGGTAAAGACCCATTAACGAGTGTTCAGTATATATGACACTAAACAATCTGATGGTGACCAGTTATGCTGGAGCTTTGGGGAATGCAGAGTATCTTTTCATTGCCATCACTCCCAGGTCTACTCTGGCATAAAGTGGTAGTACCTGAGAGGGTTTTATCTATGGGTCAAATTGAACTTAACTCAACTCATGCTAAACTGAATTGCTTGAAATAAAACTGTTTCGAATTTTAAGTGTGTGTAAACAAAAAACTATACTTATACTAACCCGAATTGTTTGAAATACAACTGTTTATATGCATAAAATGGATTTGGCATTAATAACCTACAATGGTTGATATGCCATAAAAGTGAACCAAACTAAACAAAACCTTCAAGAGTTCATTTAATTTCAACTTCGATTAATTATTCTAAATTGCACGATAATATTCTTTACGTAGAGTACTGCTATTTTTCTCCTACTCAAGAAAATTCAAACAAAATCCAAGTATATCAAAACACATAAATATACTTTATCACGTACATAGCGACATACTCACTCAAAGATCTTTTACACACATAAAATAAATTCTCAAGTTGGTGACCGTAGTCGAGAGCGACCAGAAAGCTCCCTTTTCAATAGCTACTGCACCGAGGTGTAAGGAGTGGGATGTTACTCTTTTCCTGGATTGCTCCACTTTACCTCTTAAACGTTCCTTATATTGCTGAGTGTTAAGCAAGGCGTATCAAGTACCATTTTTAAAGTCTTTGGTATGACGCGACCTGGGATTGAACCCAGGACTTCCGGACCTTTGGCGAACACTCTACCCACCGCAAACTGCAACATTTCATGCCTAATCTTACTTTCTTGAAATGCAAATATTGAAAATATTTACATTCTGATTAATCATATCTTTTCTTACAAGAAAAGACTTTGTAACTTCTGGGTTTTTTTTTCAACAGTCAACTCTCCATTTAAAGAAATAAATTTCATTAATTTCTTGATCGGTGTTTTATTTAATCATTTACACACTTTATATGTATATATATACAACTATATATATATATATATATATATGTGTGTGTGTGTGTGTGTGGTTATACTGATTTTAAATGTCTTTAAAGGCTGGTGTATCAACATAGGAACTAGAATATGAATTGCTTTATTCTCTAAATTAGAGCATTATAAATGCCATAATCAAATAAAAAAAGTCTTGCAATGATGTACTATATTTGCTGGATTATACCGGCGTAAAACCATTATGGGAATTTTAATAATATATGGACACATATGGTACATTACTCACTAGTCATATAAAACAAAAAAAAAAAAAATCAACCCTGGTTTTTGGTATTAAGTCTTTTGAAGTATAATTCTAGAACAAGCTTTATCCGATAGATGTACGAAGATATCCACAAAGAATGACCGACAAATGGATTTGGAATAGACAGATTTTTTTTTTATTAAAAAAATCTGGATTTCTTTTTTCCTTTTTTATTTTTATTTTTTCTGTCTACATCGTGAGAATTCCTTTAAGAACAATTGTGAATATAAAAGCGAGTAAAATCTTTAAAAAAAAAAATATGGTTGAAATAAAATAATATGGTTGGTTCGTGGAGGGTGTGGAATCAGCTGAGGATAAGTCAAGAGGGGAGGGTGGGTTAGGATGAAGTGGTGAGTTCTGTTCCGTATGTAAAATTGGCGGCGATAGCTGCCTGGTGGTGGTTCTGCTGCTGTTGGTGGTGCTGGAAGGGAGGGGGTAGCAATCGACTTTCCACTCGAAAGAACGGGCGGTAAGATTGCCGCCGAAGAAAAACCTGAAATACACGCTGTGCTGATCTCGAACAAAAGGAGCAATCAGCGTAAAAATCTCGTTAAAATTACAGCGATTCCGAAATGGGAAAGAAAAAAACAAAAAAAAAAAAATAAAAGATTTAGTTGGGGTGGGGTATCGAAAGAAAGTCAAGAAGAAGAAGAAGAAGAAGAAGAAGAAGAATGAACAAAAAAGTAACAAGCACAGCACCAAAAGAAAATTAATAATAATAATAATAGAAAGAAGAAGAAGAAGAAGAAGAAGAAGAAGAAGAAGAAGAAGAAGAAGAAGAAGAAACCAAAAAGTAACAAGCACATCACCAAAAGAAAATTAATAATAATAATAATAGAAAGAAGAAGAAGAAGAAGAAGAAGAAGAAGAAGAAGAAGAAGAAGAAGAAGAAGAAGAAGAAGAAGAAGAAGAAGAAGAAGAAGAAGAATGAACAAAAAAGTAACAAGCACAGCACCAAAAGAAAATTAATAATAATAATAATAATAATAATGATAATAATAATAATAATAAGAAGAAGAAGAAGAAGAAGAAGAAGAAGAAGAAGAAGAAGAAGAAGAAGAAGAAGAAACAAAAAAGTAACAAGCACAGCACCAAAAGAAAATTAATAATAATAATAGAAAGAAGAAGAAGAAGAAGAAGAAGAAGAAGAAGAAGAAGAAGAAGAAGAAGAAGAAGAAGAAGAAGAAGAAGAAAGTAACAAGCACAGCACCAAAAGAAAATTATTAATAATAATAATAATAATAATAATAATAATAATAAGAAGAAGAAGAAGAAGAAGAAGAAGAAGAAGAAGAAGAAGAAGAAGAAGAAGAAAGTAACAAGCACAGCACCAAAAGAAAATTAATAATAATAATAATAATAATAATAATAATAAGAAGAAGAAGAAGAAGAAGAAGAAGAAGAAGAAGAAGAAGAAGAAGAAGAAGAAGAAGAAGAAGAAGAAGAAGCGTATTAAAAAAATAAGCAAAAAAAAAAGAAGACGAAAAAGAAGAAGCATGAGCAGCTGCAGCAGCAACATTGGCAACAGAATAAGTGAGGAGAAAGAGGAAATTAGAATCAGGATCAGGGGCATGGAACAGACATGAACAGAAGACATGATAATAGATGCAAATCAAAAAACCAGAATCATCTCGTTACGATTGAGAAATTTCGCATTTTAATTCCTCTTTTTTCATCGCACAAAATACCCAATTTCACATACGAAGTTTATTTGCTCTCAGTTTTAGGCTTTATCAAAATGCACATCGCAATGATTTGAGAACAGAGCCAAAAGTTAATAACACCTAAGATTAAAGTCATAGAATAGTAGGCAATTGCCCAGTCTGGCTGGGGTTGTAGAATACACCGACTGCTTCTCTGCTGAGAGGTAAGACTCCCCCAACGAGTGTCCTGGATATGACACTAAAAATCTGGCGGTGAGGTTCCAGTAATGCTGGTGCTTTGGGGAATGCGGAGTACCCCTTTATTGCCATCGCTTCCAAGTCCACTCTACCCCTGAGTGTTAACACTTGATAAGGTCTTATCTATGGGTTGAATAGAACTAAACTGTACAAATGCTAAACTGAATTGCTTGAAATAGGACTGTTTTGACATTTAAACTGCGTACTTATGCTAAACTGAATAGTTTATATGGAACTGTTTTTGCATGCTAAACTGAAATGTTTGAAATAGAATTGTTTTAGACATTGAAACTGTACTTACGCTAAACTGAATTATTTGAAATAGAACTGTTTGACGAAGCTGAATAACTTGAAATAGAAATGTTTTTGACAATCAAATTGCGTACTTATGCTAAAATAAATTGTTTGAAATAGAACTGTTTATTTGTATAAAACGGATTTGACATTAGATAACCTACAAAGATTGATATGCCATAAAGCACAAACAAACAAACAACCAAAAAATTTATGATTAATTTTTACTAAAATTGTTGTTTTTTTAAGATATCAGAAGAAGAAATTAGTCAAAATTCAGATCTATCAGATTTTAAAGAGGTCAAATAGCTGGTGCTCTTATGGCAGGCGCTAGTCTCAGAAAAAAAACAAAACAATTCAGTTCAGCAGAAGAACACAACTTAATTGTAAAAAATATTTCTATTTTAAGCAACCCAGTTTAGTAAAATAGTTTTAATTCAAACTACTCAGTCTCGTATAATTATAGATTTTTGTTTACACACAGTTAAATGTCAAAACAGTTCTATGTCAAACCCTTCAGTATAGCATACAAAAACAGTTCCATTTCAAACAATTCTGCTCAGCAGAAGCAAGCAGTTTAAATATCAAAACAGTTCCATTTCAATCAATTCAGTTTAGCATAAGTACACAGTCTCAATGTCCAAAACAGTTATATTTCAAGCAGTTCAGTTTAGCATAAGTATACTGTTTAGTTCTATTTGGTTCATAGATAGGACCGTGTCATGTGAGCTAGAGTGGACCTGCGAGCGATGGCAATGAAAGGGTACTCCGCATTCCCCAAAGCTCCTGCATTACTGGAACATCAGTATCAGATTGCTTAGTGTCATATCCAGGACACTCGTTGAGGAAGTCTTACCCTTTTGCAGAATAGCAGTCGGTATATTGTACAGCCCCAACCGAGTGGCCAATAATAACTTATCAAAACGCATTAAAATAACAAACATTTGATGTTTTTATAGAATTTCAAAATTAGGACATTAAGATACTAGGTATTTTCATTATTTTGTCTAATCCCTATATATATATATATGTATATATATATATATATGTATATATATTATTCAAACAGTCTTCGTTGAAGGTCACGGATTATTCCTTCTTTATGATTTTCAAGTAGAGACGTTCAAGTCTTTTTTGTTATTTTTGGTTTGGTTTCGTTGTTTAATGGCATATCAACTTTTGTAGGTTATTTAATGCCAAAGCCATTCTCCTAGAAGAACTGTAGTTGTACTATTTAACCCATCGTTGGGTGGATAAAGGAGTTCATACCTTTCCCAAGGGTATTTGCCCGAAAGGGAACGTAATAGCGCGACTGGGGTTCGAACTTGCTTACTATGATTCCGCAGTCCGGCGTTTTAACCATTACACCACGAGGACACCCGCTTTGTTATTTTTCGTACATCGGGATCAAGATGATAGTGAAAATGTCCCATATTTTTTATCCATGTGCTGGTCGTCCTCAGGAAATTATTGATTGTGGTGATTGTTTGTATGGTGTGAGTTTTTTTCATTTGGAAGGTTTTTGTTTTATCGGTGGCCCATTCAGTTAGGAAAGTGGCAAAGGTTAGTGTGTTAAATAATCATACACGTTTACTGTTATAGGTGCCTGTATTAAATACTATTTTGTTTACGTTAAGTGTGTTATTTTTTATGCATATCGTCTAAAGGGTTTGGAGGCGATTTTCATTGATATTTTTATAGAGAGTTTTTGTTTTGTCAATGAGAATCGTTCATATTTTGAAGGTGTCATTGTAATGCTTTGTTATTAGATGTTGTTTATGGGAGTTGTGTCTGAGTGGTGATAAAAAAAATATGGGAGACTTTCTCTACCATCTTGATATCGACGTACAAAAAACAAGACATGAACATCTGAACTTGAAAAACATGAAGAAATATTCCGCTGTCTTTAATAAAGCATGCTTGAACAATAACTTGCTGCCAAAATACCCAATATTTTTTTTCTCTAAAAAAAACCTACAATCTCTCACATTAAAATGATTTATTTATTTCCATCCTGTTAAAAGCATTGATATAAATCAATGCTCTAAAAATTAA
>CAUZXS010000692.1:0-85263 GCA_963585895.1 Sepioteuthis lessoniana
GAGTTTGAGTGACAGCAAGTCTTCTCTGGTCTCCGGGCCTCTTCTGAGTATTCTAGACGATCTTAACAATGTAGTGGTCTGAATAGTCTCGATTCTTCCTCAAATTTCCAGTTCCTCCAGAGTCTTTGAGAACCATTCCAAGTGCACCAACTACAATTGGTATCACCGTCACCCACATTGTTTTTAGTTCTCTAGCAAGGTCCAAATATTTTTCTATTCGTTTTCTTTTATTTTCATTTTGTGTCCACCGAAACGGTGAAATTCATTAGACAGCAAATTCTTTTTTCTTGTGAACACTTGGTCTGGTCTTCTGGCGGGGATTAGATGATCTGTTTATATCCCAAAAAATTTAGGAGGTGCCCGTGGTGAAATGGTTATCGTCGTAGGAAATGGACACGGCGACACGAGTTAAAATTTCACATAGCACTAATACCCTTGGGAAAGGTCTGAATCCAATTATTCTTTCTCCAGCTATGGCTAAATAGCAGGACAGGCTGGGTTCTTCGGGCTTGGTGAGGCAACTAGTCTAGAAGAAAAACTCTGAATTCAAGCATGTTAAACTCAGCTTAAAAAATTGACCTTGTGTCATATCCTGCCTGAGCGGAGGGGTTGGTAAATATGTATATCCCAAAATCCCAGAGAATTTTACACGACTCATTCTCAAGGACAAATCCTGATTGGTGCATATACCATTTGGTAGTATGGTCGAAATCCAATCTTTTTCACGATTCCCAATGGATCACTTTCCCCATCCAGTCATGCCTAGACTTGTAGTCCTTTTGTGCCAGTTTTCTGCATTCACTTATTATATCATTAACCGTTTTTTCACAGTCTTCACATAATCTACACCTGCTATTCTGGTGCGTATAATCATTTCTTGCTTTGATATCATTGATCTTTATGGCATTGTTTTGTACTGCTATTAAAAGAGCTTCAGTTTCTTTCTTGAGGTTTCCTCTTCGTAGCTATGCCCAGTTATTCTCGTGTGCAATTTCGCTTGAAATGTCTATACAGTTGTTCTTCTTCCCATTCTTAGTTTTTGTTGTTGTTTTTACTTTACATTGCCATACTCGCTGCGATAATTTGCCTTTCTTTACTCTTTTTAATGTATTCCTACATAATTATCATATTACTCCTAGCGAGTTTTTCTCATCAGCTGATGGTCTTTCATTATTATTATTATTATTATTATTATTGAGTCGTTATCAAAAGGAAGTACATAGAGATGCTATAACTGTGTGTGTTAATAGCATGTTTTAGCTTTCTTGATATATATCAGCACCAAAATACACCTGTTATGATTACATATATGTTGTTTTTTTAAGAATTTAACTCATTTAAAGAACAATAGAAAAATTGATTGTTTTATATTCTGTCTTTTATTGAGTTTACATACAAGTGAATACATAGTTTCAGATTCATAGCTCCAAGCAGCAGGCAACTGTTAAAAACTAGGCACAATAAATGTGTGTGTGTGTGTGTGTGTGTGTGTGTGTGTGTGTGTGTGTGTGTTAGGGTCGTTTTAAAACTAGAAAAACTTATTCAGATTTCTGTCTTAATTTCTGTCCATACAAAAGTCAGAAATGGATGACAAATCTAAAATTTGAGTAAGGCAGAGAACATTTTGAACAACCCTTATCAGAATAAATTTATATATATATATGTGTGTGTAAGTGTGTGAGAGAGAGAGAGAGAGAGAGAGAGAGAGAGAGAGAGAGAGAGTGTGTGTGTGTGTGTGTGTGTGTGTGTGTGCGCACGCGCATGTGTGTGTGTGTGTGTGCGTGTGTGTGTGTGAAAAACAGTAAAGGAAAACAGTATGGAAAATCATTTTGGGTTGTTTCGCAAGAGGGATAACGTCATCAGAATCAATTCATACCAAATCTGCACATGACAAAGGATAGAAGCGCGCTATTTTTTTAATGTCTTTTAAAAATCAACATTTTTTTAATTTGCTGAGATAGGTTATAAAGTTTTGTCGGCAAATAACGGATTTTTGGATTAAAACCCTCTCTAGGAAGCATCACCGACCTGAAATTGTGTTTATTCATTTATTTGAGATGTATTTCTTATGAATTATAATCACAAGTGTTCCGGTGGTGTAGCATGGTATTAAGCATATTGTTTATGTCGATATTGAATATTGTCTATGTGCTTCCCTCACAGGGCTTAAAACAGCGTTTTTACTTTTGTTCTGGTTTTATACGTTCTCGCAATGATGATTTGAGATATTTATATGAGATCAACAAATGACCATGAAAATCATTTTTTAAAGAAATATGATGACTTTTCAATTTAGTTCACTGAAAATGAATATTTATTTAACTCCTTAATATGACGGAACAAGTCGGGAGGGATCAGAGAAATATTATAAATTGGGAAAATACTAATATGACAATATTATTTTCAGCTTCTCTACGCGCTTTAAAAAGACGCTTTATTAGTTAGGAACAAT
Organism: Sepioteuthis lessoniana; assembly: GCA_963585895.1. Classification (NCBI taxonomy): domain Eukaryota; kingdom Metazoa; phylum Mollusca; class Cephalopoda; order Myopsida; family Loliginidae; genus Sepioteuthis; species Sepioteuthis lessoniana. The sequence goes on from CAUZXS010000692.1 coordinate 2,453, forward strand.
TGATTAAATAGAATTTTACATATGTAAAATTTGTTTTTATTTCATTCGAATCCAGAAATGAACCCTAGAATAATGATGATTTTTCTCTCGGTAGAAAAATCTTGACCGTCAATTCTAAATGTTAGCAGTCTGCATGGGAATCCAGGGTACAGTTGGTTTGAATCTATATCTGAGTACAAATCCCAATCTGCCCTACTATTTACCTATAACACTAGAGAGAAGGGTAGAGGGTGATTCATGCTTTTTTTTCCAAGGGCATTAGCGCAAAGCGAAAGACGAACAGCGTCATCCATGATTTTCAATAAATTTCGCTGAATCTATTTTCATCAACAATCACCAATGCGATACGAAGAGAGAATATATAAGGTGAAATCCCTGATGCCAGAGCGGAAGCTATTTTTGGCACCATGCGCCTCGGTTCACATCCTGCAGAGTGGTGGTAAATTCATACCAACAAAACGATAGGCATTCCATCCGTGGAGAAGGTTCTACATTGTTTCTAATGACCCCCTTCGTACCAACTTACAAACCCCCAACCCTTAATAAGAAGGCCTGATTCAGAGAGGTGCAAATGATTAGTTGATCAAAGGGTGGGAGTGTAAATCATTTCCACATCTCCCTTGTGATGAATATCTCTAATTCAACACAAGAGACAAACGTTAAGTGCCCAGGTGATATGCACTGCTGCAGCTAAGGAAGCGAGAGATGCAGATTGGTACAATGAAAATATTTTAAAGCGACGAGTTGCATTTGTAATGACAATTTTAGAGTAAGAATTGCGAATGTTCTGTAATGTTCCAGTGATTGAAAGTTGTTAACGTGATTTTAAATTGCACTTTGAAGTGGAAAAAAAAACTTTCCTGTAATTAAAATCTCTACAGTACAAGCATCTGTCTAGCTACGTCTAGCTAAGAGAGACAGACAGACACACGCAAATAGTTGAACGGTTTTCTCGATACATTATACAAAGCCTAAAATTAACTTTGACCTATGGAATCATGCCATGTAGAGGGCATGTCTGTTGTTATAAATGGAGCGTCTATTTTATTTAACGCAGAATCAAAACTCGATAGTCATTCAATAGTATAAAAGAAATTCTATGTTCAATTGCCAAACTTTTTTTATTGACAAATCTAATCTATAAAAATGTAACAAGAGTTGTTCGTATACCGTATATGCACCGAGGGAAAATTATTTCAATGAACAAATGATATAAAGTTTGAAAGAGAAATAGTTGATGCTTATAAAACTTTTATTAAGAAGAGAGTTTGGTTACAGATAGAATTATTATTATTATTGAGCCTTAAGAAAGTGTATAGATTATATATTGCATAGAAAGTACATGGAAGGTGAGATGCTGCATAGAAGGTTTGTCATATTAATTTTTTCTAATAATAGAAAGAATTTTTCTTGAGGAAATATTCATATATTATTTTTTTATCCCGGGCAACGATTAGTTATTCTGCTTGTATCAAATTACCGAACTCTAAACAAATGTAATAAGTCTGTAACCGGATAGATTTATAAACAGAATTTTTATAAGAAACTTTCAATTTATAATGTTCGATTTATGAAGAAGTTTTCAGTTAAGTAAAGAAGGTTTGTTTTGGTTTTCTTGTTTAAAGGCATATCAACCTTGGTGATAAGAAAAGAGATAATGTAGAAAATAATTATTTGTCATGTAAAATAAATACTATTTTACTGTTAGATGACATACCAACATATATATCGTATTTTAATGGAGCCCTTTTCTGTAAAAAAAAAAAAATCAGAAGAGGCTATAATAATTTTAAGTTATTTTTAGAAAATACCTTATGAATAATGAATACTGTTTTTTGGGGGGGGGTTGTAAAACTGACTGCTGTAGTCATCGACGTCCATCTCAACATTAACTCTTGAATCAGTTGGGCACCTCTGGTGGTGTAACGGTTAGCAAGCTAGACTAGCAGACCTACACGAGTGAGTTCGAGTCTCATTGGGCGCCCCATTCATTCGGCCTTGTGCCACATCAAAGCAAAGCGCTTTGTAAATTACATTAACTCTTGAATCAGTTCGTCAAAAATTATCAGTAAGCTGTAAACTTTAAAATAGCTTTTACGGCGGCACAGTGCAAAGATTTAAACCATTAAATCGTTATGGATCCATATAAACTGTTTTGCTGATTGACTGATAATTTCGTTTAAATTCTAATCTGATTACAACAGATTAACTAATTATCCACAGACATATCAAGAAAAGGGAATAATTAAACTTTATAATCAGCATTTACCGATGTGTCAGTTAATCATGAAAAATAATTATATTTCAAAATCGAAAAAAGTTCTTTTCTTTTTTCTTTCTTTTTTTTAAGGGGAAGGATTCAGAGAGTTTTTCTTTAAATGCTGAAAGAAAAGAATTTTACGATTTTTGATACATGCAAATTCTTTGTGTTTTTGATTGTTGTGAATTCAAAAAGTTTGCAATTACACCATCTGCTGTGAATGTGGCAAAAAACTTGTTCCTTATTTGTAAGCATCACTTACTTCTTTGCAATTAACTTGATTTCGGCTGGATTATTTAATAGCTCTTACAGAATAAATATCAATTATAATCATATAAGTATAATAAATAACATAACAAATGGCTGCATTCGAAGACTTAAGATTTTCAACTAAAGCATAAAACATATTTGAAGCATGAAACAATTCTGTTGATATATATTGAATGCTACTACTACTACTACTCACTGTAACCGATAAAAAATATACATTTGGCAAACACATTAACAAACCCCCCACCACAGTAACCGAGACAATAAATACAGGAAAGCCAGAGATTCCTAACCAAACACTACATGACAATGACTAATGCACCGTAAACACACACACACGCAAACACTGATCCAAGAGGAAAAACTAATGTAGATGCCATTAAAAGAATCATGTCTGAAAAGAAAACCACATTGCCTTCTCTCAAGAACCAAGACTGGAGGACAGTCAAGTCCGAAACCAAGAAAGTGAGTGACTCATTGACAAATATCCTGACAAATGACATCACAGAGTTAAACGATTTAATGTACGCAGGGGCAAAATTAGTCTGTGAAAAAATTTGGGCCCCTTTGAAGACCACAGGCAGAAAGTCAAACCCGGGTGGGAACTCAGACTTGAATCGCAGATAAAAAGACTACGACAACAAGCAAGAATACTAAAATGGAACATTAAAAAAGTTTCGGACGAAACTGGAAAAGCACGGCAACTAGAACTCAAAAAGAAGCTTGAGGAGACAAACCAAAAGATACTAGCGAAAGAAGGAAGACTAAAAAAATACCGAAAAGATATCAATCTAGACAAAACAGAACGTTCCAAAACAACGAAAAAAAATCCACCTACAATTAGGGAAAGCGATATCAACAACCGGATACGAGAGAGGCAAGAAGATTTTTGAGCAAAATATGGGAACGGAAAGATCATAACAAAAAGCCGAATGGATTAACAACATGGAAACAGGGTTGCGAATGTTCGAAGAAAACCCTTTGGTGAACATATACCCCGACGGCCTCAAGGCAACACTTAAAAAGATAGCAAACTGGAAACCCCCTGGCCTTGATGGCATACACGGATTTTGGTTTAAAAAATTCACCTCCATACACGACAGACTTGCTACTGATAAATGCATGCAAAAAACTGAGATACCCGAATGGATGACCAAAAAGACCACTCTAATCCAAAAAGTCCCCCTCAAAGGAACTGTCCCAACCAACTATAGACCCATAATATGCCTACCGATGATGTAGAAAATACTAACTGCACAAATTAAGGAGCAGATCTACTACTCATTGATAAGCTGCCGAATCTTTCTGACGAACAGAAAAGATACCGTAAGAGAACCAGAGGCACAGAGGAACTACTCTATATAGACCAACACATCCTCAACGAAAGTAAAACGAGAGGGAAAAATCTAGCAATGCCAAAAATGAAAAAGAATTGAAAACTGTGAGAATATGCAGTCAAGATATAGGAATGAAATTTGGCGCCATGCTAGTAATGAAAAGTGGCAAACAACAAATAACGGAATGAGTCGAAGTACTAAATCAAGTAGTTATCAGAACGCTCGGAGAAAAGGAAACTTACAAATACCTCGGGATATTGGAAGCTGACACCATCAAACAATAGGGAATGAAAGAAAAAAAATTTTTTTTAAAGAGTATCGCAGAAGAATCAGCAAATTACTCGAGATAAAACTCTATAGTAGGAACCTTGTCAAAAGGATAAATACCTGGGCTCTTCACCTCGTAAGATACTCGGGACAATTCTTGAAGTGGACCAGAGAAAAACTTAAACAAATGGACCAGAGAACAAGAAAACTAATGACCATGCATAAGGCATTGCATCATAGAGAAGACGTTGACAAACTATATGTGTCAAGAAGAGAGGAAGGAAGAGGACTTACCAGCACTGAAAACTGGAATCACATCGATACAACGACTCGAAGACTACATAGAAAAGAGCCGAGGAAAACTGATTACAGCCACCAGAAACAATTCTAACGACACAAGAACCAGAAGAACAACAATAACCAGAAAACAAAAGTAGGAAGAAAAACAACTTTATGGGCTTTTTAAGCGACTTACAAGCGGCATCTCATACGAGAAAACGGGGACGTGGCTAAGAAAAGGCAACCTTAAGAGAGAAACTGAATCTCTTCTAACATCAGCACAAAACAACGCCATAAGGACCAACCATATCAAAGTGAGAATAGATAAGATGCAACAAAACAGCAAAAATAGGTTATGTGGTGATAGAGACGAAACGATCAATCACATAATAAGCGAATGCAGCAAATTTCAAGATACAGATGGATCACCAAATCTCGGCCAGACGACTAGATCTTTTAATAATCAACAAAAAACAAGAGAACTTTCAGAATTGTGGACTTTGCTGCCCCGGCAGACCACAGAGTAAAATTGAAAGAATGTGAAAAGAGGGATAAGTACCTCGACCTTGCTAGGGAATCGAAAAAGTTCTGGAACATTAAAATAACGATAATACCAATTGTAATTGGGGCTCCTGGTACAGTCACCAAAGGATTAGTACAAGGACTGGAGGACTTGGAAATAACAGGTCGAGTGGAGACCATCCAAACTACTGCATTATTAAGATCGGCCAGAATACTGAGAAGAGTCCTGGAGATTTGAGGAGACTTGTTGTCACTCAAACTCCAGTGAGAAACCATCAGCTAACGCTGGTGTAAAAAACTCTCAAAAGAGAACAAATGATAATTGATATAATGGAACAGAATATCAAGTGTAGCTTATGCGAAGATAAAGATGAAACGGTTAATTACATAAGAAAATGTAGCAAACAAAAGGATCCCAAACCTTTTGGCATGACTGGGTAGGAAGGTGATCCACATGGAATTTTGTAAGAGATTAAAATTTGACCCAACTAGCAAATGGATAATCCCTCCATAAGAATTAGTCCTAGAAAGATGCATAAAATTCTCTTGGACTTTGAAATACAAAAGGATCGCCTAATCCCAGCCCGAAGACTAGACTTAGTGGCAATGAACGAAAATAAAGAACTTAATAGTTTGTAGATTTTCCTGTTCCGGTGGACCACAGAGTGAAAATTTTTAACAAAGCGAAAAGATAGATAAATACTAGGACCTTGCCAGAAAGCTAAAAAGAAAGTGTGGAACATGAGGACGAAGATGATATCAATTGTAGTTGGTACCCTTGAAACGGTTCCTAAAGGCTTGGAAAGAAGACTGGAGAATTAGTGAACAGAAGAATCGATAACATCCAGATCACAGCATTGTTAAGATCGACTTGAATACTCAGAAGAGACCTGGAGATTTGAGGAGACTTGCGGTCACTCAGATTCCAGTGAGTGCTCGAAATCAAATTATACAGGAGAAATCTCATCAAAGGGCTAAAAACCTGGGACGTCCCCCACTTAAGATACTCAGGACCATTCTTGAAGCGGACAAGGGAAGATCTTCAACAAATGAAGCAGAGAAAAAGAAAACTAATAACTATGCCTTACATCCCAGAGATGACATAGACAGTCTATTTGTTTCAAGAAAAGAAGTAGGAAGAAGACTTACCTGCATTGAAGATAGCGTCGATGCATCGATTCAACGACACGAAGACTACATAAAAAAGAGCAAAGAAAGACTAATTACAACGATCAGAAACAACACAGATAACACAAGGATGAACAGAACAACAATTACTAGAAAACGAAAATGTGAAGAAAAACAACTGTTTGGATATTTCAAGCAACAAACAAGCGAAATCTCACACGAGAAGACCCGGAAATGGCTAACAAAGAGAAATCTTAAAAGAGAAACTGAATCTCTTCTAATAACAGCACAAAACAACGCCATAAGGACCAACTATATTAGAGCAAGATAGATAAGATACGACAAAATAGTAAATGTTGGTTATGTAATGAAAGAGACGAAACGATCAATCATATAATAAGCGAATGCTGCAAATTAACGCAGAAAGAGTAAAAGACCAGACAAGACTAGTTTGAAGAAGGTGATCCACTGGGAATGGTGCAAGAAATTGATATTTGACCATACGAACAAATGGTATTTGCACAACCCAGAATCTGTCCTAGAGAATGAGACACACAAACTCCTCCGGGATTTTGAGACACAAACCCTAGTGATAATCAACAAAAAAATGAGAACCTGCCGAATAGTGGCCTTTGCGTCCCGGCAGACCACAGAGTAAAACTGAAAGAAAACGAAGAGAGATAAGTACCAAGAACTTGCTAGAAAGCTAAAAAGCAAAACTACGGAACATGAAAGTGACGGCGTCAAATCACAATTGATTGGTGTGTTGTCATGGTAACGAGATATAAATTTGGTCGGGTGTTCGCATGTCCATGTAGCTGCCAGTGTGTGTGTTGTGGTTACTAAAAATGACTTGTCGAGTTTTCGTATGTCCGCTCGCTGGCCGTGTGTGTCCGTTGCCACCGAAGACATGAATCAACAGATCTCCTGATCACGTGACTGACTCCAACCGAAAGTTGTTTTGGTTTTGCGCCGGAAATCACCCCAGCGACAGGTTCATTTTGGAATTCAACTCCGCGGACGAGAGCAAAAACCTAGCTCGTGATTATCCTGTCCAATTAAATTCCAGAAACCAAGTATTTAATTTTGGATTTTAATTTTTTTCACTGATTTTTACTAACGTTTTTTGCTCTTGTGATTCTAATCTGCTTTTTGTGTAGACATTTCTTATTTATTTACAAACTATTGGTTATAAAATTTAGGATTTTATATCCAATTAAAGTAAAAATCAAATTAATAATAAAAATAAGACCCATGAGAAAAGCATGAATCCAACTGTTCGCCCATTCCCAGTTATGGGTAAAGACAGACAAGACTTTTTAACCTTGGAATGGCAACCGGTCGAGGAGAAGGAAATTTTTTTTATTGAAACCAACTAAAGTCCGCTTAAAAATTGACCTTATGTTACATTCTGCTTGTGCAGAGAAGTTGCGTCAATGCTTTAACGATTCAAGTCGTTGCAAGAGAAAATAATTGTAAATGCATCGAAAGGGAAAAACTGAAATTAAATGCACATTCAGTTAGAATTGAATCATTGTGTTAGAATAGCGGACTGTACATTTCTACATCCACACCTTCATTTACTTTTGGATTCTTTCTGCTCAGGCAATAAAATATGTTGTGCATCATTGTTCTGATGTTTATTTCTTAAGAGGACGTAACTTTTCTCAAACCAATATTCCTCAACACCGTTTTTATTAGTAGTGTTGGATGCGAGATTTTGATAAGTTAAGAAAAGTAAAACACACACACACACACACACACACACACACACACACACACACACTCAAACCCCCCCCCAACAAGCATACGTGCAAGCACGCATGCGCGCAATAGCACACACACCTTAAGTTAAACACTAGACCCCTTGATTAAGATGTAGTGATATAAACCATATTAAATTCAAATTTTAATTTTGAAAATTCTAGTAAATTTTATTTCCAAATGAAAACTTGTTATTATTCTTATCAAGATGACAAAATAGAGTTAAATAACAAAAGTTTAAAACAGTTTATCATATTTACCCAACCCCTCCGATCGAGCAGGATATAACACAAGGTCAATTTTTTTAAGCAGAGTTTAACAGGTTTGAATTCAGAGTTTTCCTTCTCCTAGACTAGCTGCCTCACCAAGGCTGAAGAACCTAGTCTGCCCTACTATTTATCCATTGCTGGAGGGAGAATAATTGGATTCATACCTTTCCCAAGGGTATTAGTGCTATGTGAAATGCAATCAGTCTCGTCCAGGATTTGAACTCGTGTCGCCGTGTCCATTTCCTACGACGATAACCATTACACCACGGTGTTTATTGTAATTATTATGTATACTGAGGAAAATGTCGGTTGATACACGATCACCGAATATTTTAATAGAATGATAGTGATCATTTATAATTTAAACTAAGTGTCAATATCTTTATTTACGGATACCACAAATTTAGGTACGAAGTCTTTCCTTATGTGAGAGTCATTAATCTACACTTTTGTCATTTTTATAATATAAAAACGATTAATCGGTTCCGCTGCTACAAGAAATCAATTGCACACTTAGAGACAACCAGAATAAAATTCGTGGCCGTCTCAGTTTCCGTAATAAACAAGATTACATTTTATCCGACTCTTTCCTCCCCCCCACTCTCTCTCTCTCACACAGACACACACACACATACACACATAAACACACTCACACATACACACACACACACACACACACACAGCGAGAAAATTAAACAATACGGACAAACTTTGAACTTGGAATTCCAATTTTTAGGGGGTTGTTCAGTTGGACTTTCGTGATCACCGACGTCACCAATCAAATCCTTGGATTTGATTTCTTCAACAAATTTGTCCTGGTGATAGACGGCAACAAAAAGACATTCTATCACACCATAACATCAAGAAAAGCAACATCTTCGGTGAATCTTGTCATCAATGAATTCGGGCTTCCTTCATTTATATGCAACACTATAACAAATATCCAGAAATTACTTCACCAAAGAATGCTGCAGTGTTTATCAAAAAATCGACACAATGTGTTATTTGCCGGTTTTCGCCTAAACCAGCCAACTTTCTGCAGAAAAATAGGAAGTGACACTAACAGAATTTAAATAGAATCAAGTTTAAATTAAATAAAGTACACCGGAAGGAAAGAGTGATTTTCGCTTTTGAGAGTGAATAGACGATTCTGCCTCATTTCGTTTTCAAACAAAACGAGAAATAATGTTGTTGTGGAGATTATCGTGCAGTAAATAGCATAAACAAAGGTGACCGATATCCGACACCAAATCTTAACTCCATTTATTCTAAATGTTCAGCTTGTAGCAGAAAGAACTTCGTATTTTTGTTTGGCGCGTAAATTAATTTGACCGTTAGGGTCGACGCATATTTTCACCCAATGATGATGACTTATCTTATTCAGCCCGGACTATTTTTCCGGGCAGCACCAAATTGGGAAAACCGCCAAGCTATCTCTTCCTCGGAACCTTTTCGAACTGTACAGACGTACTTACTGTTCGCTCCCTTCATAGCAGCAGCATCACGACACCATGAGGAAAGCCATCGAATTTATAGACCTCTTGAGTCTATTCTCTTCGACCAAGGGTCCCCAGTTAAATATGAATTAGAAGAATTCAATCTGCCACACACAGGAACACCTTTAAGTCGCCTTCAACTTTTTTCTATGTCGACAGTGACGCGTAATTTCGCTCAGACATCCAGCTACTTCACCCCTGGGCAACATATACTAGAGACATTCACGTTTCTCTCCCACAACAACCAGGACCACACATTCATGGGTGACTACATCATTCCTGTCCTTAAACAGCAAACCCAAAATTTGCTACACCTATGGCGATGCATAATTCCGCTCAGGCATTTAGCTGCTAAGGTTCCTTCTCATCTCCATAACTATTTCCTTCCTTCCTTCCTACGAGACTTCCCGCATAAAGGCACCCTTTATTCACGCTGCCATTAAAACCTATCATAAAAACTTTTCGATATCTTGGTTCTTCTCGCCTTTATTTCTATCAACATATTAAGCGAGGAAACAACAACACTTAACAATATTTCCTCAATAAAAGCTTTTCACTTAATCAAAATTTACCTTGACGACGTTCCGAAAATCGCAGTAACAACTCCAGTTGGACATTTACAATTCAATTACATGCGTTTCGAATTTAAAAACAAAGCGACAACGTTTCAACACAACATCGACAAAATTTTTAGAAATGTTGCGTTTTTGTTTATATTGAGGATATTTTAATTTTCAGTGATGACAAAGTTTCTCATAATAAGGATAAACACTGTTTTTGAAACTTAGCCTAACAATAATCTGAAAACTTCAGTCTCAAAACATGCTTTTCATTTAACTTCTCTAAATTTCTTTGGTTTTCATATTAGTTCACAAATCAAAGTATTTTTCCCGTATACGTTTTTTTATTGAAAGAGTGGGCAAAATTTAATAACTTGCCTGCAGATCAAGTGAAAGAAGCAAAAGAACAAACAAATGGAGAAATAGAAAAGGGTGTGTGAGTAATATGAATAAGTTGACAACAAACTTATTGCAATAATTACAAATGGGAACTTGTCATCCGAGAGGAAATGTATAAATGTTTAAACAGTAAAGAAAAGTTCTTTCTGTGCAGGCGTATGTAAGCGAAAATGTTCTTGCAACAGAAAAAGGTACCGTAGAAGAAAAATCTTGATGTGAGTACGTGGTGTATTTTATTGACGATAATAATTTAGTTACTTTTACTCGCCGAGAAATTTGCTTTGTTTGCTCTCATGTGTGGTCTGTCCACGAGTGAAAATGTCTCTGCAGTTATTCTTTATGTGTGTGGCACAGCAAATTATTGTTGACTCGGTTGATATGTCTGTAGATTGTTAGATATTTGACCTTTGACAGGCTGCGTAAGTTACATGGATATCAAAACAGAATGCACCTGTTCCTTAAGGTAAACAAAACACAGCAGAAATGCCACGTGAATTGCGTAGGTGGTATGCCGGAAGGAAGAGTGACAACGAGATGCGTGGATGTCTGGAAAAGACCTTCTAGCCCGGGGTTAGAGAGAAGAAAGGAGACGGCAGAAGAGAGACTAGACGTCACGCCTCTCTACGCGCTGGCCGTGGACCATACAGTCCAGGGTTAAGAGTTTAGGTCTGAAATGTAAGAGACTCGCTAATGTCGAAAGCGGGTATGATCCCAGAAAAAATATGAGTGCTTTGCGAAAGCCTCTGAGTCGAAAAACATACAGAAGCTAAGATGATTAAATGCTTTGAGATGAGGCAGAGACATGGGAAGAAACAGGTCTCCTAAAGTCAAAAGCGGGTATGATCCTAGAAGGAAAAAGTGTTGCCCTGCGAAAGCTCCGTAATAGAAAAACATATTGAAGCTGAGATGAATAGATGCTTGAGCTGACCAGTACCAATTTCCTGAACGAGGCACGAAAAAGAAACGGAGATGATTGAATTTTTAAGTTAAACCTGTACCAATCTCATGAAAGCAAGATGAGAAAAAGGAATTCTCTGGGGATTCCGTGTCTCACCCTGTGTTCCCAACTCTCTTCTCACGCAATGAATTTCGTACATTTCGTAATAAACAAAAAGATTATATTTTTATATTAATAAGTGTTGTCTCTTCATTCCGGTATACAACAGATTGTTGGTAATGCGCGTCGTTAGGCTGGTTGCTCGTTGCTCTCTTCCGTTGTCTAATGTGGTCTGACGCAGTTTTCTTAGCTGCCGAGATCTGTGTAGGGAAAGGTTTGGTTAGGCTCAGCCCGACCAAAATACAGATGTTTTTTCTTTTATTGCCATTGACTAAAACATGTGTTTTTAATTCATGTGGTTTGTTTACAACTACGTCTGCGGTTTTGTTTTTCCCTCCAAAATTGGCGACTGGATGTTGTCATTTCTGTTCTGTTTTTGAACCCGATGCAAAAGGTTTATTTTCATTAATCTTATTTATTTATATCTTAAAGAGTACGACACCTGAATGATGCAAAAAGCTTACGCAGGTTCCTGAGTATGGTATATCTACAAGATAGATAGATAGATAGATAGATAGATATTGCAACTGCTATCTGTATCTATCTATATTGTATCTATATCAGGAATTGCTATTCATATCCGTCTATGTGTATATATATATATCTCCAACTGCTATCAATATCTGTTTATATAGTATCTATATATCAGCAACGTCAATCAATATCTCTCTATATTATAGTCTATATCTGCAACAGCTGTTTATATTTGGCCATATTTTATTCATGTTAGGAATAGTTTCTGTCACCCAAAAAATATTAGTGAATAGGCAGAAACTATCAGTAAAATTATAATTGACTTTGAAGCTAAAATGGATTGGCAGTCTTCTGAGCTGATTGTTCAGAAAAGGACCTGTAAGAATTGCTTATGATATGCATTTTTCTACTGCCCATAACTGTTTAATACCATGAAGCATCACACAAGATACATGTGAATAATAATTTTTCAAACTTAAAATTAAGTCAAAACTTTAAGTTATCAGGAATTATTAATCCTCATTTCAAAGGAAAAGAAAATAGCTTGCAAGTTTGTTTTTTTTAAAAAAAATAGATAAAACATCATAAAAAGGTTTTACATAATACATGAAACTGTGCTACCAATATAGTCACAGTTTATAATGAAATGTCGTTAGAAAGCCAATTATTTGTATCTAGTTGAATGTCTTTCATATCTTGGTGAACTTTGTCACTTTTGTTTAATTAGATCACTAATTTGAATAATCAGTTTGGAAAACCAAATTGTAATGAATAAAAAAAAACTGTGTTTTATTATTCATTTCCAATCGGCTCAGTGATTTTTATAAGTGATTGTTTCATTGATTGCTTTTATAATTAAAATAATAAAACTTCTTTCTACCGTGAAGCTATAACGACTTTGGCAAGTAAAAGAGAGTAGCAATATTAAAATATTTTTTCAGAAGTATATTTTGAAAATCTTAAATTCAATTCCTTAAATGTTTATATTTTAAATAACGTTCATAAAAATTGTTTTCTGAATTCCCAAATTTGTTTTGTTTAATCATAGATTTATTTATTGATTAAATTTGTTCATTCATTACAGGCCACACCGGAAAATTCGGTTCATAATTATATAAATGTAAATAACTCTAATTACTATAATCATGTTATTTGTTATTTTAATGAAAAAGTAAAGTGGATTATGATTAAATAATTGGCTTGGTTGTTTCATGGCATACCAACCGTGGTGTAATGGTTATCGTCGCAGGATTTGGACACGGCGACACGAGTTCAAATCCTGGACCAATTTCACATAGCACTAATACCCTTGGGAAAGGTATGAATCCAATTATTCTCCCTCCAGCTATGGGTAAATAGTAGGACAGACTAGGTTCTTCAGCCTTGGTGAGGCAACTAGTCTAGGAGAAGGAAAACTCTGAATTCAAACCTGTTAAACTCCGCTTAAAAATTGACCTTGTGTCATATCCTGCCCGAGCGGAGGGGTTGGTAAATATGACCAACCTTCATGGGTTATTCAATGACAGAGCCAACCTTGTAGAAGAAGAGCAGTGATGTTATTTAACCCATAGCTGGGGATATCAGAAGGTTCATGCCTTTCTCAATAGTGAAAGTAATAGAGCAACTGGAGTTTGGTTCGCTACTGGTTCGGTAGACCGGGGTTCAATCCCAGGTCGAGTCATACCAAAGACACAAAAAATGGTAATCGATATCGCCTTGCTTAACACTCAGCATTATAAGATAGAGATCAAGGGTAAGTGGAGCAATCCAGGGAACGGAGTAGCGCCCTTCCCTACACATCGGTGTAGTAGCTATTGAAAAGGGAGCCTTTGGGTCACCCTCGACTAAGGTCGCCAACTTACTTACATTATAGACCGCACTCCAGCTACGAGGAACCTCCCCCGAAATATTTTGGTTTAATTCTACATTCAATTCTTGTGACAAGGACATTTAAAAACAGTTATTTAATTAAGATTCTACATATCTTTATGGAATGAATGTTAGGGTAAAATGGGTTAAGGGGTACAATCTCTTTTGCACCCCCTCCTGAAGGGGAAGAGACAATTGCAGTGTAATCAAATAATGACTAAACAAAATGAATACATTATGTTTAATGTCCGAATGAGATTCAACGTGACAAAAGTGAATGAATTGTATACAAAAGAGATGGATGTGAATGAATGCTTAATGTTAGTCGCTCTTTTTTAATCTCAGAAAATCTCTTTTAATATTCTTAGGCAATTTTTCTACTTCTAAAAGAAAAAAAAATCATAGCATATATGAATTTATAAGTATCAAATTTGTAATTAGCGTCTTAAATTTAATCGTGACGTCGACTATTTAAAAGGAATATTAAATCCCATCTCAGTAGAATTAAGATTAAAAATCTGACGAATATACTATGATATTAAGTGTGTGTGTGTGTGTGTGTGTGTGTGTGTGTGTGTGTGTGTGTGTGTGTGTGTGTGTGTGTGTGTGTGTAAAAGTCTGCTGTACATTTTTGTTTTCAAAAGAGAGGACACTGGAAACTTTTCTATACACGTGATACATTAATATTTGGAATATCTATTCTCATTTCAATTAGAGAAGATGATTTAATTAATGTGATAAATATAACAAATCTGTCAATTAAACCAACGATATTCGTCTCTATAGATGAACATAATTCATTCTAATATCAGTTAATTGTCAACTTTAATAGATTAATACTATTTCGGCATCATCAAGTTGAAATTGACTGATAGTACTAATAAGGTGGTAACATCTGTTAGTCTCACAAGACCCTCGACTTACGCCGGAACCTGTGCTTAGAACCGGACAAGATTGTATGAAAGAGCAACAAGTTCCCTCTCTTTACATCAATAGCTCGAACAGCCTCCACAAGAATTGCTAGGAAGGTTAGGGAAAACATCAAACTGCTGCTCCTAGTCACAGGCTAGAGCTCCTAGACATGAATTCAAAGTTATCCTTCTTCTAGACTGGTAGACTACCAAGGCTAGAGAACATAGTTTGTCTTTTACTCATCATAAGAGCAATATAGCTAAGTAGGCGCAAACATCCACGGTTGGAATTTAAGCTTGTCTTTTTAATTCCATTTTTTGCGCCGATAATCATGCCACTGGCCTCTTCAACAGACAACATTTAGGAATCTTGAGCCTTACGACCGTATCTTGTGCCACCAGCCCCTTCTTTCTCATCTCCACATTAACAAACATACCATCTTAATTTTATATAATTATTAACCATTAGATAAAGTAATTTAATCTGTCTGCTTCATTGATATTTTTTATTGTTGGTTTATAAAAATAGCGAATTTGATTTGTTGTACTTTTTCCACTTTATACCTAGTGGATAGTTTTTTGTTTCTGAATATCATGGATTTCTCAAATGACGACTTGAGCATCATGTCCTGGTTTAAATTTATTTTACTCCGATGGGAATTTATAATTAGAGACAAAAGGAATAGGATCCAAAAACAAGTGCTTCTTCTACAGGAAATTACAATTTCTGTAATTTTGGAATCCAGACCAGCCTAAATGGCGTGACTAAGCCACGGAAATGGTCAATAATCATTTCCTTTATCAATGGACCACACCTACAAACAGCTACGATATTTGAATAAAAACAATTAATTCAAATGATTCTGTGGTTAAAGGTTAATAAAACTTTTGGATTAATTTTTATTCGGAAGGATTTACTTGAACATGAAACGCTGAATAAATAATGCTTTGCCATAAAACTTTATTCTACGGTCAGCTCATTTTAACTAGATAGATATCAAAAGTTTGTCTAGCCATAAGTTTGTCTAGCATTTTATAGGGTAGGTGACTCAGAATTTGATCATCTCTGAGGGGGTCGTTCTGGTGAAGGGAGTATGATGTTGAAAGACCCGAAACTCCCCAATGACCCAGAAGATTAAAACATCACTGACGACACCTACTGGCACCGGTTTAAGCGCGTGTAGTCAAGGTAAAACATACAATTAGTTAATTCTTCCGAGAAAAAAAAATGATTCTTCATTACAACCTCCTCATGAAAATTATGATCTCCTAATGATTTCATCATTTTTTGAAGCCTTTCAAAATTTCCCCTTCCATCATCATCAACTTCTCTCTCTCTCTCTCTCTCTCTCTCTCTCTCTCTCTCTCTCTCTCTCTCTCTCTCTCTCTCGTCCATTTCCGCACAGAGCAGATGAATGTAAGTTCTTCCCGGTCGGCTAATACTGGAGCGTCCATGTGCAGAAATCCATTTAAAGAACGTTGCTTATGAGACCGTCCTTACTTTACCAGTTGTGTCCTGCATGTCTTGTACGTCTAACTTGGATGATTTGTGTGATGGGAGTAAAGTGGCCGTACAAATACCGCTTTGTGGGTTGTTACTCAAAACAGTATGTAGTATTTTTGTGTAGTTCCTCTCCATGGGTTTCGTTAGCGATCATGTTGTGCATCTATACAGTAGTATTGACACAGCCGCACCCCGGAAGAAATCCTTTTTTATTTTATCAGAGAGATCAAATTTCCATATAATCGATAAGCTCTCAATAACTCTCCTCGTCTTCATTGGGTATATGTTAACATTACTTTTCGTAAATGAAATATTGCTACTGAGGTATGTGCACTAGTCGACTAATTTCAGAGGTTTTCTACTTAAAATCGAGATGGTTCCTTTTTATTCTTGTTGAAGCCTTTGAAAAATGTATCTTTCACGACAGCATTTTAAAAAATGTTGCCCTTACAACCTCTTCATGGAGCCTTTCAAAATGTAGTCCCTTACAACACCCTCATAAAGCCTATCATAAGGATGTCCCTTACGACCTTCACCATGAAGCTTTTCAAAATTTACTCACTTTCTAACCGTCTATTGGCGGTTAGTGAGTGAGTAGATTTTCGTCTCTTTCAACCTTCTCATGAAGCAATTCAAAATTTGGTCTCTTACAACTTCCTTATGAAACATTTTCAAAATTTAGTCCCTCATAACTTCCTCATGAAGCCGACAAAATTTGATCCCTTACAAACACCTCATTAAGCGTTCACAATTTAGTCCCTATTAATCTCTTTGTGACACCTATCAAAATTTGGTCCTTCACAAGCACCTGATGAAGCCTTTCGAAATTCAGACCCTCACAACATTCTCATGAAGCCCTCCAAAATTTAATCTCTCATGAAACCTTTCAAAATTTAGTCTCTCATAAACTCCTCATGAATCCTTTCAAACTTTGGTCCATTATAATCCCCTCGTGAGGAGTATCAAAATATTATACATAATAACATTACACTCTCGACAAGCCAATCAAAATTTAGTCCCTCACAACCTCCCCTTGAAGCCATCAAAATTTAGTCTTTCCTCATGAATCCTTTCGAAAGTTTGTCCCTCGCAACATCCCCATAAAGCCTTTCAAAATCTAGTCCCTAATGAAGCTTTTCAAGATTTTATCCTTTTCAACCCTATCAAAAAGCCTTCAAAATTTGACTCCGCACCGATTCTTTATGAATCTCTTAAACGTTTTCCTAAATTCACGAATGTGCATATATTCTTATTTTTGCCTTTTTAAAATCAAATCTGATTTATATCTATACTGATAATAACGAAAGCCAATATAAAATCAATCTGTTTGCCTTCATTTCCATCGGAGCTTTACACAAAGCCACAAATTCTAGGCTCCTCATTAGGAGTCTAGAATTTGTGGCTTGACTGCAAGACTAGCTTTGCTCCACCAAGAATTGAACTCAGATGGCTATATTCAGATTCTACAATGCCAAATATTACACCAAAACATTAGGCTTTTCTTAAATATCAAAAAGGAATCTTTCCTTAGAGGAGGAAAAGTCCTCGGCTGTGAGGTCCTCAATTAGGATTGAATTCTCAAAATTAGCGAGTTTGCTGATCTTCCCACACTTATCCTGATCTGCTAGACTTGCTCCCTACTTTACAATACGAGAAACTAAGACTGCGAGAATCGAACTCACTGTTCACTAGTCTGCGAGACGAGGCGCACCTTCTTTGGTGCCCAACAACAACGAGTGTATAAATAGTATTATAAGAGTTTCAGAAATACCGTTTATTTATCTGCGGTTGAGCAATGAGGGCATTGCTTTGCCCTAGTGTCAATGTCTTTTGTATCATAATTGTTTTTCTTTTTATGTATACAAAATAATCATCTCATTTGGATTTGCCTGCTGCAATTTTCCCGTAAAAATAACGACAAATATAAAATAGATATATTCATGTCTTTATATATGTTTCAAATCATAGGTGAGATCCCATGTTATATAATCTATGACAATTTATAACACAGGTGTAGAGGAGCCATCGAGAATCAAATTCACTTTAGGAATGATGGTCAGCTAAACTAAAATAACAACGGCTACTCAGCAGGATGTTAAATGGTTGTGTAATTCATTATTAATTTTTCTCCCTCATAGCTTGAAATTGATTTGGAGCATTACAGACAAAAAATAGATATACAAATACATGTGGCGTTTTATTTCAGTAAATCCTTTCAGTAGTCAATATCCGCTAAGATTTTCAAGTAGCAAAATGTACTATCGTTTATTTACAAAACTTTATTGGAACAAAGGCCCCATACTTCTAACAGTACCGATTATTCCGAAGTGGTCACCTGTCAAAGTATTAAGCAAAATCATCCTTACTTAAATTCGATGTTGTAGCGGAAAGAGACTCTTTCCGCAAAACAAGATCGTAAACATCCTCAACACAATTTTCGGGTGTCGACATTTTACATCCAAGATCAACAGAAAGTTCTATTTATGGGAGATTTATTTTAAAAAATATGGCACAAAGAGTTAATAAGTAATTGAAATTTAAAACGAAGACCCTCGTTTCAGTTATTTGTAACATCCGATAACTATTGGATATTAATAAGAACTATTATATCACTACGCCGACGACATAGTAGTTCTGGTAAATGCACCCGCCCAAGCCGAAAACCTACTACATAGTCTAGAATGAGCAGCTGCTGGCATAGACCTCCATGTCAATGCACACAAGAACGGAATATATCTGCTTTAATCAAAGAGGCAACATTTCTAAACTAAACGGTAGTTCTCTGAAACTAATAAACAACTTCACCTACCTAGGAAGCAGTGTCTCATCAACCGAGACATACATCAACACGCGACTAGCAAAGGTATGGACAGCTATTGATTGGCTATCGGTCATATGGAAGTCAGACCAGACCGATGAAATAAAACGCAGTTTCTTCCAAGCAACGGTCGTGTCGAAACTGCTGTATGGATGCACTACACGGACGCTAACTAAATGTGGAGAAAAATCTTGACGGCAACTACACAAGAATTCTGTGAGCAATACTGAACAATTCCTGGAGGTAGCACCCCCTCCCAAAGAGCAGCTATACTGCCACTTACCAGCCATCACGAAAACTATCGAAGTTAGACGAACCAGACATGCTAGACACTGCTGGAGAAGTAAGGACGAACTCATAAGTGATGTACTCCCGTGGACTCCTTCACATGCACAAGATAAGGCAGGACGACCAGCTCGAACCTGGATACAGCAGCTCTGTGCTGATACTGGATGTAGCCCTAAAGACCTGCTGGAAGCAATGGACGATAGAGAAAGAGTCAGGGATATCCGTGCTGATGGTGTGACATGATGATGATGATGATGATGATGATTATATCATTATAGCTTAAAGATGATTTTGATAATGCTCCGATTGTGGAATCTCAGGCAGATACATTGTTAACTCAAGTGAAATCTGAGCTTAGTCTAAACGGAATACTCGAAACCCTTCTACGCAGACCTTCCTAAGATTACAAATTTCATTAAATAATTATCCATTATCGAGCCAAAATATAACGTCCTAAGAGTAACTGACAGAAATACATTCACGAAACGAAACAAAAGAAACAAGGAAACGAATTGTACACGTAAGTTCAGGTCTTAGATGTTTTCTTTCAAAGCTGGCTCTTATTTTATAAGTGTCCTCAACCGTTATTTGGGTCAGAGGTAAATTCCTTTATTAGAATCAAATGACTGCTACCCCCCCCCGGGTCTCAGGAAAGAGAGGAACAATCTAAAATGTGACTGTTCTGCTCAGTAATTCTGTCAAAAATCCTAAATTATTATAACTCACCCGTCGATCATAGTTTCCGGAAGTGTTGAACCTTTACAAACTTCTGTATTTAATGCTGCATTATATCACACGTTTATAATGAAAGATTGTGTTGCTTAGATGTTCTCCATTTTCGACTTGGCAGAGGTTTCATTTCTAAATTCCTTGTTGACTTTTTAGGTACCCAATACAAATATCTTTAGACATTTTTTGCTATAAATGTGTACAATAGTTTTATTTATCGTGTGCATGTTTGTTTTACTAAATATACTTATGTGTATTTTGTGTGTCATTGCACTTTTATGTCAAAAACGATTGCTGAATATATATATATATATATATATATATATATATATATATATATATATATATATATATAAAATCTTAGTAATTTTGAAGCAAAAACAAACTCCGTATTTATTCAAACTGTTTTATGACGACTGATCTTCCTCAGTTTAACTGAGTACATTTTATCAAAAATAACTTCTAATGAAATTGATATAAAAACAATCAACTCATTTAAACTTTGATCTCAACCTATTTTTCAGACAAGAGAGAATATTAATCGTCTTAATACTTGAGGTTCCATTTAACGTGCCAAATACCTTAGACGATCTGATTTCATGCCAGAATATATCAAGTTTTCTTTGAACAATCAATCAAATAATTGTATAATAAATGCTATCCATAAGTTGTTAGTACAATCCTGGTCACAATTATTGACCTCTATGAAATTTCAGTCTTTAATGGAGACTATCTCATGAAAAAAAACAGACACAGTCGTAGACAAGATGCCGACAAAGTAAATTGGTCCCAACGGTCCAAAATTTTGTTTCTTTTTATGCTAATGTTGATATAAATAAAACTTAGAATATAGACAACATGGTATTTAATTGATGAGCTGGACGCATATTTTCCCCCAAGGTGTAATGGATAAAGTACTGGACTTCGGTGCCGAAGGAAGTGAGTTCGAAACCTAGTAGCACGTTTACTTTCGGACTAATACCTTTGGGGAAAATAGAAACCCTTCCTAGCAACGGGTTAATACTATCACTACTGTCCTTCTACAAGGATGACTTTGGCATTAAATGACCCACGAAAGTTGATATGCCATCAAACAAAGGAAACCAATATTATTCTGCATCTTGTAAAACATGTATAAAGTATAATTTAAGTTATTTTCGAAAACAGTGAGAGTTTTGCAACAATTCATATTTGAGTCATTATAAGTTATTAGGTTATCGAAACAGACAGTTGCCCAATCGACTGGGGCTGTAGAATACACTGACTGCATCTCTGTTTACACAAAAGACCCCTCCCAACAAGTGTCCTGGATATGACACCAATCAACCTGATGGTGAGATTCCTGTAATGCTGGAGCTTTGGGGAATGTAGAGTACCCCTTCATTGCTATTGCTCCCAGATCCTCTCTGGCCCTGAGTGGTAGCACCTGTTAAGATCAAGTAGAGCTAAACCGGGGTTTCGAGAGTTTACTGTTTTTGCATTTTAACTGCGCATTTATGCAAAACTGAATTGTTTAAAATAGGACTATTTTAACATCTAAACTGAATTGCGTGTATTGCCCAGTCGACTGGGTTGTAGAATACACCGACTCCTTCACTGCAGAGGGGTAAGACCCTTTAACGAATGTCCTGGATATGATACTTAACAATCTGATGGTGAGGTTCTTGTAATGTTTGGGGAATATGGAATACCTCTTCTTTGCCATCGCTCCCAGGTCCACTCTGGCCCGGAGTGGTAGCACCTGATAGGGTCCTATTTATGGGTTAAATAGAACTAATATGCTAAAGTAAATTACTCGAAATAGGACTGTTTTGATATTTAAACTGCGTACTTATGCCAAACTGAATTGTTTGAAATAGAACTGTTTTTGACATAAAAACTGTACTTTCGCTAAATTGAATTGTTTGAATGAGAACTGCTTTACAAAAATGAATAGCTTGAAATAGAAATGTTTTTGACAATTAAACTGTGTACTTATATTTAAACTGCGTACTTATGCTAAACTGAAGTGTTTGACATTGAACTGTTTTTGACTCATGCTTAACTGAATTTTTTTAAACAGAACTGATTATTTGTATAAAAATGGATTTGGCATTAAATGACTTACAAAGGTTGATATGCCGTAAAACCCAACCAACCAAACAGACAGAAGTAGCAATTAAACTAACGATGGATATAAGTTATCTTCAGTCACAGAGCAATCAATGAATTATAATTTCTCGATAAACAACTTGTGAGATCAGTGTAAATCAAATTCACTACACTAGTTATGATCTACAAGTCTAACTTGCTTACCCATTGCTTCACAGCAGCTTATCAGAATTTTAAAAAAGTATTTGATTTTACTGTTAACTTGTGATAGATTTCGAAAATTGAAATTTTCAAATCAAAGAGATTGAGGATCGATCATGGACAATAATGAAAATCGTGGGACTGTCAATAAATAAATGTGTGTAATTGAAATATTTATATGGTTTAAGGTGAACTTGAAAATATTCCTCATTCTAACAAAGAATGATTCATGACCACATGAAAGCCATTATTTGGACTCATATTTCATCACGTGAGTACACATAAGTGTGTATTTGGCAATGATTGTCTCTCACGAACTATCCAAAGCAGTCATTTTGCTAAGTTGATTGAAGGTATTGATAAGTCTGGCTTCAATTCAACAACAAAGACAATAATAATAAGCGAAAGAAGAACACCGACTTAAAACAAGGGAAAATGACACTTCTAAAAAACTTACAGAATATGTGAATATAATAATAACCTGTTTAAAATAAGGTTTGAAGAGTAATTGTCGTAAAAGTTGTATTAGCTGATTGAAATTATTTTAAATCTTACAAGAACCAAATTGATCACGAAAGTAAAATATAAAGATTTTAAAAAATACATGCATTGGTAACTTGACTACATTCAATGAAAGATTTTTCGAAAACAATCTTACATTTTCTTATTGTTAACTTGAACATTCTTTAGAGGTCATCTATTTATTACTGAATATCACTCATTAAAATAGGAATTAGTCTTTCAAAGACAAAATAGTGATTTTTTTTATATTAGTATATCTTTAAAGTTCATTTTATTATTACTACGGCTGTTAGTGAAGAATAAGCTTTTGGCTTTTTTATTCATTATCGAAGAATGGCACTCGGGAAGTTGTGATAAAAAACAATTGAAATTAAACTTAAAGACATACTTGTTAAAAAATCAATGATAATTGACAATGTTTCTTTTGATAATTCGAGATGATATTATTTCTTCTATGTATAGAAACACATAAAAATACCAGCACCAAACATTTAAAGAAAATAAGGAATAAGGCTAAATGGTTAAATTTAATCTTCTCTATGTTCGAACTATAGACTTTCAGTAGTTCAAGAGCTGTTGTGCTAAGATATATTTCCCGAAGAAAAAGGAATATGATTTCGGATCTTGCTGCAAACTTATTCTCTTTCCGATTACCGTGTTTACTAACGACCGTAAAACGACGATCAGAATAAATCCGATAAAAAAGGCAACTGAAATTAAGATAAAAGAAATTCAAGTTCGAAATTAATAAATGACGATACTTCGTCTAATAAACGCAAATTAAAAATGTATATATGTAGGGATTACATCCCTTGCCTGTGAGATAGTTCTCCTATTTGATACTAGGTGACATAAAGGTCATTACTTAAACAGCACAACTAATGGCCACTAGTTGGTGCCCAAGTTAAATCCCTTTTTCAGCGCGCACGAGTGTGTGTATTCCTGTCCCAACGGACACATGAACTGGGCCTCGTTTATTTTCGCACACGATAACATTTCACAAACATGTATGTACTTCTTTATTAAAGACTTCATACTTACACAAATGATTCTTTCAATCACACACAGGACTTTTCTACACATATTCTCTTTAGTATTTTTGTCATTTTTCTATTCATTCAATCAAGTTTGTCCGGACAATAAAATGTTCTTGATAATTCGTCGGGAACTGTTCTTGCATTAATTTTATACAAGGAAACATTAAACCATAATTTATTTCCTATGATACACGTGTCCGTATTGCTTTATTTTTGTTTTTGTTTTTGTTTTTTGTTTTTGTTTTTATTTGTTTATTTGTTTTTTGTTTCTTATTTTGTTTGTTGTTTTTCTTTTTTGTTGTTTTTTCTTTTCTTTTTTCTCACACTCTATTAAAGCTAGTTATGAGTTATAGTACTGTGATACGACTAAAATACGAAGGCAACCATTAGTCGTCGACATCATAGCCGCCTGCTACATGTATACTTTCAAGATAAAACAGAGGTAGTTTCAAATATATTTACACAAAAATTTAGTACATAGCAAATAAACGGTTATATATTCTTACAGGAATCCATTTTAAAGCAAAAACATGAAACGCAGTAAATGACATTAACAAATCAATTTCATTTCCATTTATATTAATTCTGTTTGTAAGGGACAATGTGTTAGTTGAACCGTTTATGTTGAAAATATGAACGTTTAGTAACACCAAAGTTGAACATTTCGCAAACGAGAAGACTGTCGATACAAACAGTCAACAGCAGATGAAAAAAGGTGTTGACGGTGATTACCAAGCTAATTAAATGGACCAGTTAGAGGCTAGCCGTACTTTACCTAATGACTATCATTATCAACATCATTATTACCATGTGTAAATCTAATCAATCTGCCTTACATCCAATCATTTTCTGAAAACCTTTGCCAACTCTATAATCCCGATCGACTTAAAAGTTTGTATGAGAAGCTTTTAAAATGAACTTACAAATTTCGCATGTAAAGTAGGGCTATTTTTATTCTATTTGCCTGGGGAAAAAATTGATTACGCTTACAAGAATATTGAGAAAACATTAAAATATTTAGATCAGAAAACATCTCACAGATTTTACTAATACAAAAAGCGTAAAGGATTTGCTCAAGATCTGTATTCCAGCTTTAGGGGGCAAATCTCAACTATGTTTACACGGATTTGATAAGGAAAATAATACCTTACAAGAAAAGTTGCCAATCCTGTCTCATTTGAAGACGTTTGAATAAAAGACAAAAGAATAGTTTTAATTTCCTCTTAATAGTTATCCAGAAGATAAAAAAAAGAAAATTATAAAACAAAGAACAGTAAAAAGTAGTGTTGCTTTTTATTGCTTGTAAAAGCAGTAAAGTAAAATTGGCAACCGTAGTTGAGGGCTACCTAAAAGCTCCATTTTTAATTGCTACTACAGTGAGGTGTAGAGAAGGGCGCTATTTCTTTCCCTGGATTGCTCCACTTTACCCTTGAAACATACCTGATAATGCTGAGTGTTAAGCAAGGAGTTTTCAAGTACCACTTTGGTATGGCTCGACCTGAGATTGAACCCCGGTCTCCCGGACCATTGGCGAACACTCTACAACTAAACCAATGGAAATGGTTTATTGAATGGAGCGCCAACTGGGTCAATTCAGGGCCTATTTTGTATTGTCTTTCTTGGACTGCTGGTTAGCGTTTGTGTTCGGTGAAAATCTGTGGGTGGCAGAGGAGCTTTGATCTGATTGGCTGGAGTCTCTGGGGGAGGTGGGGCTGTTGCCCCTGGCGTTACCCGCTGATATCAACTGTAGTCAATTGAAAACAGGAGGCCTTAGAATTAGGCTGCATTTCTACTTCTCAACTCAAATGGAGCTGAGTAAAAAGAATTCGGTCCACTTGAAGGATTTAGTGTTTCTTTCAGAATTCTAGAAAGGAATTCAAAGATGGCTTGAAAGCCAAAAAAAGAATAGAGAAGAATTTAAATCCACCATAAGGATTTTGTATTACATTCAGAATTCCAGAAGGGAATTCGAAATTAGCACAAGCTGAAAAGAAGATAAAAGAAATAAACCGAAGAAAATAGGTTTCTACAGCTCAAGCCAAAAAGAAGAGTAAAGAAAGAAAGAAGCCAAAAAAAGTAGGTTTCTACTACATAAATTTATATTTTAGAGGAATTGTTTCTCTAAGAAAAAGAATTAACGATTTCGCTCAACTCTAACAACTACACAAGTCTCAGATGCCATCACTAGCTCTATTGAGAGAGAAGACGACCGACAAAGGAAAAGAAAAAGAAATAAGAAAATTTTTAGAGACATTGTCTCGCAGTAGAAAGAGAGATAGAGAGTGGCTTTTTATTAAAAGAAAAAAAGGGACATTTTAGGGACTTGATTTCTAAGGGAAAAAACGAAAAGGTACAGGTGTTAACCCTCCTTTACCTGGAGAGAAGAAGTACTGACTTATTTCCCTGTTAGAATTTCAGTAGTCAATTTTCGTTTAATTTCTTGGGAAGCTACTGGTCTGTTTGAACTTATCGGTTGTTCATGAAGCGAGTGATGAAACCTTTCTGCCTTGACAGTCTGGTCCCCCGATTCCTACTGAGGGTCCCAATAGTAGTTCTCGACAAATAATGGAGGTAGCTTTTAAGTGCCGTATTGTCTGGGATTACTTCTCCGTTCTCCACTCTAGCCAAATCAAGTACTGTCCGTAGTCGGTTTGATTTTTTCTTAGAAATAAATTTTTATAATCTTTTGTAAGAATTCTGCGGTGATATTCGCCGTAATGAAACAGTATAACGAAAAAAAAAAGAAGATAATTGCGATCGATTAAGATAAGATTTTCCGTTTTAAAGTGAAACTCAGCAAAATGTGTTTAAAACATTTAACAAAATCATTTTTATCGTTTGCTTGTTTACAGATGTCTTTTAGGGTGTTTTTCTTTTTAATTAACTTTTATCTTATATGCGTTTTTTTTTTGTTTTTTTTTTGTTTTTTTCGTTTTCAAACGGTCGAGATTTCTACAAGAACATCGTTTCTTTTTATTAACATTAAAGTTAAAATATCATTTTCCTTGCTTTTAAGTGAAACCTTCATTTTTAGCCCACAAATAATGCACACACTCCAACGTTGCAGTATCACGATCATCCACCTTATCAGTGATAAATAAATATTATTTTATTTCTATTTTTATTTCATTTGGTTATTGCAGATTTTACAAGAGGTTAAGACTATAAAAATTCTGAAGCCAAATGTTTCCTTTTTATAAATCAAATTTAACTTGGACAAGAATTTCAACGATAGATTTTTTGAATTAAATTCAAAACTTTCAGTTAATTGATAATAACAGAGTAAATATAATGGAACAGTGTCTCTAAAGCTATAAGATTTACACTTCTATATTTTTTAATTGACCGGTGAGGAACACGTGGAGCTGAAAAATTCTAAATAAATTGGATCCAAGACTCACTTGTTCCCGAAACAAAAGTAGTGGGGCATTGGTAAATTAAATAGTTTCGGGAACCTGATTGGACAGTGTAGTGACGTGCTAGTATGTTCAACAACGTCCGTATATATTGAATTTGTCCTGCACAAAAATAAATCTTTCATTTGGAGCCGAACTAAGAAAAAGCTACACAAGGTAGAACAAATGTTCGAATATTGTTAATGTATTCATGAATGTGTGGGTATGCCTTCGAAAGCTCTCTCTCTCTCTCTCTCACACACACACACACACACTCTCTCTCTTACGCGCTCGTACAGCCTCAGATATTTTGCTACGTACTGCTTCAGACACGCAGCTTAAAATGGGAGCCAGGAAAACTGCGTTCATTGCCATAGTGAAATTGGTATATTTGCCACACTCCAATATTCTAAACTTTGCGTGGACGTCAAAATCACCTCACATATACAGATACACTCGTTTAGCTAGTGGGCAGACAAATACTTCGCTACTATGTACTCTTTAGTTTCTTCACGCGTGCACACACACACACACACATACATATACATAAGTAAGAACTGTTACCTTGTAACCCCTTGTCTTAACAACGAACTCACGTACACATGGATATGTTCGAACAAAACACACTTACATTATAATTGTATAAGACATACCCCACCCACACACACGAATACATAACAAGCAATATTCAAACATTTTTTCAATCTTGTATTGTTTTTTCTTAGCTTGTTTAGTATATAAAATTATCTGTTTTATGTTAATATGTATTGAATTTTCTTTTGTCTGCGTTGTTCACATTTTTGTGTTGTGAATTGTGGAACGACACTTGTTTCTAACAAAACCTCGAGAGAACTAACCAGCCAATTCATCCTCCATAAACCTGAGGTGTACGGACCACTGAGGTGTCTTTTTTTAACTGGGGGTGCATTTTTTTTTCAAAGTTTAAAAAATACATAAGCAACAGCAGCAGCCAGCACACTAAATGATTTTGTAAGTTTTGCAGGAGTTATAATACTGACTAGCAAGACTAGACCTGGTACGTTTGTTGTCGTCTTTGTGGTACCATATACGTTTGTTGTCGTCTTTGTGGGTACCATAAAACTTGGTGCGCGCGCTAGCAGTGAAAGAGAAGTGATACAAAGGAGGCAAGACTTTAGCCAGATGAATTGTTTTGGTTAGCGAGAATAGGTTGTAACGTATGTGAGTGGTGTTTACGTTGTGTTGTTTCCTCGCTAAGGGTGTAAGGTCCTTCGCTAATTGTTGTTAGGTATATAAAGGAGAGATGAAGAAGTAAGATGCCGATAGTCGAAATGTGTTTTTAGGAATAGTTTTTATTAGCAGCATGGGATATTTAGTTTGTGTTTGTGCTGCAAGACTCGGGGTGAGTAAGATTGTGAGTAAGGAGATGAAGTGGAGTTATGAGAAGGTTGAGATGGCAGCGTGTGTCGTCGGACGTGCGAGGGATTGTGTTCACCGTAGTTTAGCGAAAGCCATGTTGCCGTTGGAGGAATTGAACTTTGGAGTCACCGTGAGTTTCCGGTATTTGGGGAGAGTGTGCGTTGTCTCCATTAAAGTGGCCCAGAGGTGAATTGAGAGCTATGTGCCGAGAGCTTAATTGTGCGTCGAAACGACATAGCCAATTTTGCGGGTGACATAAAGTTGTGCCTGTACGAGGCATGTTGAATGTATCTAATTTATATTCAACTGGGATTCCTTGCAAGGAATCCATAAATTAGATAGGTTCCCTCATGTGTCCATGCTGCTGCTGCTATTGAAGAGCCGCCAGTAAGACGTCTGCACTGGGTGGCGTTGTCCAGCTAAAAAGAGTGAGTTTGGCAGTTTACCCAATTTCTGCTGTTCGGAAATGAAGGTCCGGGATGAATAGGATAAGTCATCCTGATTGGGTGAAATTATGCGTCGAATTAAATTGCGCACCAAACCAAAATACGAAATTTTCTTTCTACTACAAGACCTAGACATGATAAATAATGAAAAAACTTTATCATCAGTTAATGTACAAGGATCTGTCATCGCATAATGGAATTCGATAGTCGCGTCTTTCGTTGCTGCTGCTGCTGCTGCTTAATGACCTCTACGAAGTTGATGTAAGTTTGTTTTTGACATACGAACGACGGCAGTTCCGATTAGTTACGACATTAAAGTCTCCCAAAAGTCACTGTGAGGCTAAGAAATTAAATGAAATTTCTGTTGGCTAATTATTATGATTATAAGGATTATGATTAAATAGAAATCAACATGATTTAATAATATTAAATGTTGCTGCTGAAACGTTCTCTATTTTTCTTTTTCTTTTTTTTTTTTTTTTTTTTTTTTTTTTTTTTTTGCTTAGTAGAGATTTTATTTCTAAATCCCTTGGTGAATTTTGGGATATTTTGTATCTTGATAAAGAATTTCAACTTTGATATCTGCTAAATTTTGACGTTTTGTTACTTACACTTTTTTATATCAAATTTGTTCAATTCGACTATTTTGAATTTCATTTTCTAACCTTAAGATCAAGGAGTGAGAAAAAGATTTTAAAAGTCCACAGAGAGATGCAAGCCTAGAAAAGGGTTTATTGTAGCTTTACGTTGTTTAATGAAGACTAAATTATCTCTTGCTGCGAGTCAATTCCAATTTCAATTGGTAAGTTTCACATGTTCAGTGTTTTAAATGTTAATTATCTGAAAATATCGTTATTAGAAGTTGCCAAGCGGGTTTTAGTGAGATAGAAAATAACGTTTTCCTTTTGCTTTTATTTACAGTTGGTAACACTGAACATTAGAGCGAGAGTAAAAGAAACAATGAGCCAGTAATGAGTCCTATAGAAAAAACAATGCATTCATCTGAGCTGCGAACGGGCAACGTCGATGCCACTTATAAAGTATTGGTACTCGGAGAAACATCTGTAGGAAAGACAGCTCTCATAAATTGTCTGGTTGGGCGTGAATTTCGGACAAGTATGTTGCCTACGGTTGGTAAGTGACTTCATATCTTTATAATTAATTCATATAAACATTTATTTATATACAGTTCCAATAGTAGAATACATCGACTGCATCTCTGCAGAGGTGTATGACCTCCTCCCAGCGTGTGTCCTGGATATGACAATGATGATCCTATTTACCCAACCCCTCCACTCGGGCAGGATATGACACAAGGTCAATTTTTTAAGCGGAGTTTAGCAGGTTTGAATTCAGAGTTTTGCTTCTCCTAGACTAGTTGCCTCACCAAGGCTGAAGAACCTAGTCTGCCCTACTATTTACCCATAGCTGGAGGGAGAATAATTGGATTCATACCTTTCCCAAGGGTATTAGTACTATGTGAAATGCAATCAGTCTTGTCCAGGAATTGAACTCATATCGCCGTGTCCATATCCTGTGACGATAACCATTACACCACGGGCACCTCCCTGATATGACAATGATGATGAAAGCTCCAGTCTTGGAGCTTTGGGAAATGTCATTGCTCTCACTTTGACCTGGAGTGGTAGTTACCTGTTAAAGTCCCTTCAAAAAGAACTGTTGATATCAAATTGAATTATTAATAGTAATAGCAATACTTGAAACCATTTAACTATGTACGAATAGAACTATCAGTGTTAAATAGCAATTGTTAAAATTGTTTGCAAACAAATGATCTTAGGTTCGTTTAAAAGATGTTACCAATAAAATATTCACTTAAAAATCATATGTATAAACAGGATTTGGCATTAAATGACCATGAAAGGTTGATATGCCATGAAACCAAATTACCAAATCTAACCTGATTTATTTTTGATAAACAAAAGAGTAAACAATGGTGTAAAAATCATTATAAAATCGATGTGCACTCATGTTCAAATATTCATGGCAAAAACTATCAGTTTGCCAAAATAGAAGACAAAACGGAACACGTAATGGATCAGTCAGCCAAAAGCAAACGTCAAGAAAACATGAACTGAATGAAGAGTATGCTTTCATAATATAAATTTTCAGTTCATTTTCATGTCGACTCGTTCAAATATATTGGAAAACGTGAAAGTCTTGCAAATCAGTACTAATGTTTGAGATTATAGAATACACATTTCTTTTAGCCTTAAAATAATCAACAAAAACATAAGAACATTCGAGAAATTTGGGATCAAAACCGCATTAGCCTTGAAATTACATTTTTATATTTTTCAACCAATCAGCTAAAAACATTAGTTTCGGATCCGGTTTTTCTAGAATGTTCTTATTCTATGTTTTAAGCTGATTGGTTGAAAAATATAAAATTTCTAGAATGCTCTTATGTATGGTTTTTGTTGATTTTTTAAGGCTAAAAAATGTATATTCTATAAGATTATCATTAGAGAGATAAAAAGGAAACATTTTCTCTTTTAAAAATCTAATACAATGTGCGCGTACATGTGTTTTAATTATGTGTGTATGTGCCGGTGCGCATGCGCTTGGAATACCTGTTTTGTGTGTGTGTGTGTGTGTGTGTGTGTGTGTGTGTGTGTGTGTGTGTGTGCGCGCGCGTACGCACGCGCGGGAGCGCACTAGGATTATGCATTTGTTTGTGTGAGTGTGTTGGTTGTGTTTTGTGTGTTTTGTGTGTGTGTGTGTGTGTGTGTTGTGAGCGTGCGGGAGCTTTACGTGTTTATTGCGCTCGCCTGTGTGTGTGTGTGTGTGTGTATGTGAAAGAGAAAGGAAAGTATAAATTTCTGTATATGATTTGTTGGGTATTTGTTGCGGGATAAATAAAAAAAAGACAAAAATGATTCTTATTTACTTTTCTACTTGAATTTCAAATGACCTCTGTCATCGCATAAAAAATGATTCAAAAGGGATTTATTCCTTTTCTCCTTTTTCTACAGGTGTCGATTTTGTGAAGAAAACATTTAATGTTGACGGAGCAAATATTCAACTTTCCGTTTGGTAAGGAATTATTTCATTTCCATCGTTCAATACCAGATATATAAATGACATCCACTGTATATATCCGTGTTTACTTGAAAAATACAAAAACTTCAACAATTATCGGTAAATGCTTCATCAGATTTGACATATAATTTGTTACGAAAGCATAATAAAATATTCCATCGTGACGGGCGATGAAAAGTAGGTACAACGTGAAATGCAGGAGATTATGAGGGGAGTGAAATAAGTAAGTAAAGTTGGCAACCGTAGTCGAGGATGACCAGAAGGCTCCCTTTTCAATAGCTACTACACCGAGGTGTAGGAGAGGGTGCTACTCCTTCCCCTGGATTGCTCCATTTTTATCCTTGATACATACCTTATATTGCTGAGTGAAAAAACTTCAATTCCCTGGAATCCAACAAAAGGCTCCAAGAGCAGATCTTTTCTGATTAAAATCTTAAAATTCCCTTAAAAATAAAAATAAGGAAACGCAGTCGAACAAATATAGAAATATTTAGATTAATTTTTTATTTTTACTTTTTTATTTTTAATTTTAAAGTTTTTTGTAAAATAATTAATTTGTTCTACCCGAATATTTGTTTTGGAATAATCCTCTGCGGTTGACTTTAGTTCTTCATTGTGGTAATGACTTGCAGCCACAACGAGGCTCATCTTGGAAATCCAGTTCTGAATTTGACTCCAAAGTCATATTGACGAAAAATTATATTTATTCATTCTGCATCGATAATGTAAAAAAAATTAAATTGAAGTAATAATTCAAAAGATTGGTACTACGGCATGACAACCCTTGTTGGGTTATTTTATTCCGAAGTCAGTATAATCAGTTATGGTCTCCAATTCTATACTGTATATTGGGAGGATAAAATTTATGAGATTACTTGAAAATGCCAGAAGATAGTGTAACAAAAGATCGAATTTGTTGTTTAATATCAAACACAAAAAATGTCTTATTTTTACTTCATAACCCAAACAATTTTTTTCAATATCAAATACAAAATCTTATGGTAACATTTAGGTGTTACATACATGAGTTTGGAAGACGTTTGATCAGAAGACGATTTCTTTCTTCAAATAGATTATCTTTAACTACACAACTGGTAACTCGGTTGGTGGGATTGCGACCCTAACTCAGTCGTGCATAGACTTCTATAATCCATTGGGTGGGTACGTGTCTTACACGTGCATGCACTGGTACCACCGCTCCTTTTGTAGATATGAACATGGTCATTATCAAAAGAAATTACAGCCTAATGACATTTCAATCTCCATTCAGTGCAGTCAGATGCAGCTTTCTCGTTCCTCATATTTTTGTTGTTTTTGTTTTTTGTTGTTTTATGTTTGTTTTTTTGTTTTGTTTTGGGTTTTTTTTTTGTTTTGTTTTTTTTTGCTTTGTTTTTGATTTATTTTTATTTTAGCTGCCCTGTGACGATCGCACGATGTGCAGCTCGCTGCACAGAATCTGGCGAGGGAGACAAGATTCAGATATCCTGGTGACGTAGCTGACGTAATGTAACTGAGGTTGGATGGTAAACGTCTCGATGCTGGCGAAGACAGTCCTTGGTAGAATCTCAATATACAGGACAGGACCTCTCCACCTGATGCCCAAGATGCGCATTTAATCGTTCCACATTCGTTCTACAAACATAAAACACGGAGGTGTCTGTTGTGTAATGGATCCAGCGATCTGAGTTCAAATCCTGGACGAGGCTGTTTGCATTTCACATAAGGCTAATACTCTTTGGAAATGTATGATTCCAACTATTTTCTCTCCTGCTATGAGTAAATAGAGCAGATTGGGCTCGTTAAACTTGATGTGGCAACCGGTCTAGGAGAAGGAAAACTCTGAATTCAAACCTGTTAAACGCCGCCTAAAAACTGACCTTGTGTCACATCCTCCTCGTGCACTGGGGTTGATACATACATACATACATACATAAACCGAATCAATTTTTATCTTGTGTGATCAATTTTAGAAATACAAACCGGAATTAAACACTTACAAGAAATATTGCTGAATAAACAAATGTATGATTCTTTCTCCAATTCACCTGTGTTTATTCATTCATTTCAAAAATTTAGAATCGCTAAACTATTGAATTCACTGCATCGACATTTGTATTCACTCGAACGTGAACACAATAAAAATATACAAGGGTGTAGCAGAAAGAATTTCAAATTATTGTCTGGCACAGGAATATTTTGACTGTTTTGTTCCCGAACTCATATTTTCGACCAATGAGAATATTTCATGCCATTCTGCCTGGGTCACTTTCCCGGGCAACTATAAAAAGGCGAGGTAACATTCTTTCACCCTCTTCCACGCAGGCCTTTCGAGCAGGACAGACCTGTCCTGTCTGTCTCTTCTCGCTTCCCCACTGACCGGCAGCAGGACAAGCCAGCCAGCCAACATGACAGAGTACATTTTTCGCTCTTCGCTTCCTAGCAGCAGGAAGGACCAGCCAACATGAGAGACCACATTCACTCTTCTTCACTGACTCTTCTTCACTGACTCTCTCTCACATATTTCGAGCAGTCCGCTAAACACCATGAGGAGACCATATCCAATTTATGGACCGTTGGTGTCTGGGAAATCATTCTTTCATCATTCATCTTTCCTTCTAAACCAACGGATCCTCGGAGAAACAAATTGGATATTTTCAACTCCTGCTTTTAACTTCAGCATTTTAATTCCTGTCCTGACAACATTTGTTCCTCTGCTTCCTGCGACTTACAGCACAAGGGTTCTTTTCACCTCAAGCTGTTAATAAAACTTCTAAATCGAAAACTATCAATATTTTCGTCAACTCATATGTTCTACCTTTTAATATAACAAGAGGCAACAGAACTCTACAACCTCAACTGCCATTTTTGTATAAATGGTAACATTAGCTGTCCTTATGCTACAGGGGTATAAAACAGGGTTTTGTTTATCCAGTGCTTTCTTTTTTAGGAATTTTTAAAAATTCATAAATAATAAACATATTATGGTGCAGATACATATCTAGTTGTGTGAAATAGTGGTACACACAGTTCTCTCGTCTATGTACACCTCACGGCTCATTTTTTTTTCCTTTACTTTTTTTATTTGTAGTAAGTAGAAAAAGCAAAATACCTTTCAATCACTATCATATTATTCTGTTTAATCACAGCTTTTTGTTTCCTGAACGAAATACTTGCGAATTAGATTAAATCGTAAATAAACAACAATTTTATGCGAATTAAATTAAAAATAAACAACAATTTTTAAATCCAACGATTAGTCGGTGACATTTAAAATTCATGGAGTTTCCAACTCTGAATATAAAATAGGAATTAAATCTTAACATTTTTTCCGACTGAAAAAATATTGATATTCAACAGAATTAAGTTTTTATAACTTGACCCTTTCGTTTGTTTTCAGGGACACTGCTGGCCAAGAGAGATTTCGATCAATCACAAAGATGCAATATCGGGGCGCTCAGGTGAGTTGTATCATATTTTCATTCATTTGTTGTTTTGTTTTTTGGCGTTTTTTCTTCCTTTTTTAAAAATATTATTTGTTAAAGATAGTATTATAACGTTTTTTTTAGTGAGTAATCTAATGACAACTTGCTGAAATAAAAGCGTTCTTCAATGTTAGATATATGAAGATATTTGCAATAACAAAAACAATTTGTCTTTTAAATACCTACGTCATACGTGTTTAGCATATTCTTTTCCCACTTACAAATGATTAAAAGATTTCTATAAATCGTGACCACAACTGATTTTAATAAACATGTACTTTATTTTCCTGGTCAAAAATGTGTTGATACCTGATATTTAATCATTTTTCCATCAATTTTCAGGGAATTGTGTTGGTCTATGATGTCACAAATCCTTCTACATTCACGCATCTCTCCTATTGGATGAATAGCATCAACTGCGTAAGGAATTAATTTAGTTGTTCTTTTCCTTTTCTTAAAAATCATTTTATCCTTTTTGTAGATATTCTCCCCATTCACCTTCACTTTCTTTGACGAATTTCTCTCTCTGTTTATTTTTCTTCTTCTAGGCAATAAATAACAGAAAATCAATTTTTTTTTTTATTCCAGGGTTCATTCGATTGGGTGAACTTTAAACAATCACGAAAGCAAATATGACTACATTAATTTCTCTATTTCTCTCTCTCTCTATCTATTTCTCTCTCTCTCTCTCTCTCTCTCTCTCTCTCTCACACACACACACACACACACACATCTATCTATCTATCTATCTATCTATCTATTTAGCTTGCTAGCTAGCTATCCACTCTCTCATATCTATCTATCGATCTAATCGCTCTCTCACTCTTATATATATATATATATATATATATATATATATATATATATATATATATATATATATATATCACAATATGTTTATTTACCAATCTATTGAGGCGTAAATAGTATAACGGTTATGCTGGCTGGAAATGGATTCGGTGAATCAAGTTTTAATCTTAGACGTAACTGTTTGCTTTTCACGTAATGCTTATGCCCTAGAGAAAAGGCATAAATCCACCTCTTATCCTCCCCCTCTAGCTATGGATGAAATAGCCGGGCAGACTGAGATCTCTAATTTTGGTAGGGCAACCATTCAAGGAGAAGAAAAGATTCTGAATTCAAAACTTGAAGAGTGTCGCTCAGAGAATCTGTAGCATTCAGCAGCACCACTCATCTGTTATCAGCTCATCCAAAAAAATGGGATTGATTCTTCACACGTTTTCACTTCTATAAACAAATCACAAGTCAACTGTGTAGATCATTTGTTAAGCTTCGATTTGATTAATAGCCGTCATCAATGCCGATGGACGAACATTATGATTATTTTACTCATTTGGAGTTTTTCACATCACTTTTAACTGATGTTTTTTCACCGGAATCTGAGTGACATCAAGTCTCCTTAGATCTCCTGGAGTCTTCGGAGTATTCTTGCCGATCTCAATAATGTAAGATCTCAATTCTGTCTCTGATTTCCAATTCCTTTACGTTTTTTTCCCAAGTGATCCGAAAGAAAATTGGTATCACCGACACTTTCATGTCCCACAGCTTTTGTAGCCCTCAGGCAAGATCCAAGTATTTGTCTATATTTTTGCTTTCTTTCATTTTTACTCTGAGGTCCGCTGAAATAACAAAATCTACTAGGTGACAAGTGATAATATCAGTATTATTATTCCTTGCGAGCTTTTCACACAGGGCGAGGCTGATGGTCTTTTTCTGAAGTCTGAGTGACAGTCTCCTCTAGTCACCAGGACTATTCTCACTACTTTGGCTGTGGTTTGGATAGTTTTGGCACGTCCTCTAATTTCAAGCTCTTCCAAGCCCAAACCAAGCCTTTTGTGATCGTTTCGAACGCACCGATTAGAATTGGTATCGCCGTCATTAGTTCTCTGGCAAGGTCTAAGTACTTGTAACTATTTTTGTTTTCTTTGATTTTCATTCGGTGGTCCGCCAGGACGGCAAAGTCCTCTATTTGGCAGGTTTATTATTATTATTATTATTATTATTATTATTATTATTATTATTATTTTAAGGGTTTTTTACACACAGGTTTTGCTGGTCTTCCCCTGGAGTGTGAGTGATAGCAAGTTGCCTCAAGTCTCCATAATTCTTTTCAGTATTCTGACCGATTTTAATAACACTGTTGTTTGGATGGTCTCTACTTGTCCTATTTCCAAGTCTTTCAGTCGATTTACCAATCCTTTGGGGATTGTTCTTAGCGCGCCAATCACAATTGGCATCGCCGCCATTTTCATGTGTCATCGTTTTTTGTCTTTCTTTCTTTTTTTTTTTTTCTTTTTTTTAAGTTATCAAGTAAGATTTAGGGTGTTATCTTTCTTTTCGCTTTCCCCACAATTTTACTCAATGGTCTGCCGGGACGACAAAGTCCACTATTATTATTATTACTATTATTATTATTCCTTCAGAGTTTTTCACACCTGCATCAGTTGATGGTCTTTCACTGGAGTCTGATTGGAGTCTCCTCTGGTCTCAAAGATTCTTTTCGGTATTCTGGCTGATCTTAAGTGTTTGGATAGTATTGGCTCATCCTCCGATTTCCAACTCTCCCAGTCTCTTAATCGATCTCTTGTGGACCGTTCCGAGTGCACCAATTACAATTGGTATCACCGTCACTTTCATTTTCCATAGCTTTTTTAGTTCTCTGACACTATCCAAATACTTGTCTCTCTTTTCGTTTTCTTTGATTTTCACACTGTGATCTGCCTTGACGGCAAAGGCCACTATTTGGCTGGGTCTCTTTTTTTTCTTCTTTTTTTTTTTTTTTTTTTTTTTTTTTTTGCTAATTATCACTTGGTCTGATCTTCTGGCCAGGATTAGTATTAACTATCTATTTTGTTTTTTGGGATGTAGTAAAAAGTAAAAGGTAAATCACTGCATTCTTGTATCAAAAGAGGAGATTAATTTTAGCTTTGATTTGGTTTTATAGCATCATCCATATTTACCCAACCCCTCCGCTCGGGCAGGATATGGCACAAGGTTAATTTTTAAGCGGAGTTTAACAGGTTTGAAATCAGAGTTTTCTTTCGCCTAGACTAGTTGCC
This sequence comes from Sepioteuthis lessoniana, assembly GCA_963585895.1. Lineage (NCBI taxonomy): Eukaryota > Metazoa > Mollusca > Cephalopoda > Myopsida > Loliginidae > Sepioteuthis > Sepioteuthis lessoniana. The sequence continues at coordinate 41,369 of CAUZXS010000692.1, forward strand.
TCACCAAGGCTGAAGAATCCAGTCTATCCTACTATTTACCCATAGCTGGAGGGAGAATAATTGGATTCATACCTTTCCCAAGGGTATTAGTGCTGTGTGAAATGCAATCAGACTCGTCCAGGATTTGAACTCGTGTCGCCGAGTCCATTTCCTACGACGATAACCATTACACCATGGGCACCTCCAAAAATAGCATATCAACTATTGTAGGTTATTTAATGCCAAATCCAGTTTATTTTATGCATATAAAATATATATGATTTGTAAACACATTTTGTTGATAACATTCTTAAACGACCCTGAGCTCATTTTTTTCATTCAGTTAAACGATTCTAAGCATTGATATGTAACACTAATTATTCTATTCAACATTACTCATTTGTTTGTACATAGTTAAATTGTTCCAAGTATTCTTATGTATCACTGACCATTTAATTAAACGCCAGTCATTTGTTTAAAAACAGTTAAATGACCAAACAGTTCTATTTTTAATAATTCAATTTAGCATAAATCATTTGTTTGCACCCAGTTTAAATGTCAAACAGTTCTATTTGATCCATTGATAGAATTCTATCAAATGCTACCACTCCGGGTAAGAGTGAACCTGGGAATAAAGAGGTACTCCGCATTCCCCAAAGCTCCAGCATTACTGGAGCCTCACTATCATATTGTTTAGTGTCAAATCCAGGACACTTGTTGGAGAGTCTTACCTCTCTGCAGAGATGCAGTCACTGTATTCTACAGCTCCAGCCGACTAGACTGAGATTGATTATAGAAAACAATATGATGGTATCTTCGTCCTTTTTCAGTTCATATGCATAAAAGCAAATGGCTTTTGGTACAATTTATATGTGTGTAATGAATTTCTCTTTCATCGTTGTATGATGTTGTATCACATCTTTAGAATAAATGACAGCAACAAAAAAGAAAAGTAATTCTTCGTCAAAAGGTTTTCTCTAACACATCCTCCTTTCATCTAGTGAGACTCCCCATTGTAAAATGTGCCATATCATTTTTATCATTGATACCAAAAAGCCCTTTTCAAACCATCAATAATATCGCCTTGTATCTAATTTACAAATAATTCATTTCATACATTTTTCTTATACGTAATAAGAATACAACGCTGTTGGGGACAGACTGTATCCATTCCTAAACCAGAAGAAAGAACATCTGAAAGGTCATTCGCAAATTCGGAGTTTTTCTTATCTTTTCATCAACACAAAAATAAATATTAAGGATAAAAAAGAAAAAGAAAATTATTATTTCTTGACCCATGTAGCTTCTGATAAACCCCAAAATATATATTTATACTCATAACTTCACTATTTAGAAATTAGATAATTAATATTGCGTTGAAAACTTTTCGTTAAAAGTGATAAGACATTTTTTTTTTTGTTTGCAGGAAATCTCCCACAGTCATAACAGTTTGGAACCTGTTCCGATCATATTGATCGGCAATAAAGTGGATTTAGCCGACCAGATTCAAGTATCCACAAGTAAAGGCAAAAAAGTGAGTGCATTTTAAATATTTGATGACAAGTTTCATATTTATTTTTATCTAAGAAGAATTAGTAGTAACAAAAAACGTTCGCTATGAAACCAGATGAGACAAACAGCGAAATTGCCTCCCTTTATTGAATGAACCATTCAATATTTTTGATATTCTAGATCAGTTTCTCAATGTTAGTGAAATCCTTCAGTCAGTTATAATTATTTTTACAAGAGAATCAATCATTTAAGAATTTTTCAGGATATAGCAGATAAACCAGGATATATCAATCAAATCGCCATATGTTTCTGCAAATTTCAAAATTCCTGACAAACTTCTTTCATTCTTTGTTTCATGTGTGTTCGTGTGAAATTATAATTAAAATATTTGAACGATTATCATGGAAAGCGCCATTTGTTCAGGACGCAAATGATCATGATTCTTCACAATTGTCTTTACCAGCAAACTGAATTATCATGACTGCTCTTTTAATAGAAAGTGGAATTGCTTTTCCCGTGGTTCAAATTTAGAGATGTCCTTCTCCTAAACAGTTTATCCTCGGACTAAAAGGCCCAGTCATCTCTGCTGTTTTAATAATATCGAAAAGAAGAATATGTTCATGCTTTTTCAAATAGCATTTGGGCAAAGTGAATGCAAATACCTTCTGCCAGAATTTTAACCCGGCTTGCTGATTCCATCTTCCTCACCGATAACGGTTACGGCACCCGAACCTACATTTTAAAAATTAATATTCCCCCATCACTTCCCTTTTTTTTTCACTCCCTGAATAGATCTAAATACTCTATTTGTGCATTTATGATATTAGATGTTATGAAATAATTTGCAAGATGGAAGAATTCTTAAGACGTTTATGAAGAAAGCAGACAACAAATTCAAAATATCAGTAAAGATGGGTGATAAAAGAGCATTTTTATTTTAAATTTGTTGTCTGTTCATCTTCATTTACGTCTTAAAAATGATTAAAGTTAATGTGAGCTTAAAAGAATTCTTCGCTGACTTATACACTGCAATAATAAAATAAATAAAAATAAGAATAAAAAGGCAAGGATAAGTGAAAAGCCTTGTGGAAATGTCAGGAAAATGTTCCCAAATGACATATGCTATAGATCGGAATCTTGTTAGGAAACGTTACGAATATCACGGAAAAAAATTTTCTAATGTCGTTATTTTTTCTTTCGATTTTATAAAAAGTCATTTTAAAAATCAACAAAAATTCATCCTTGTTCTCCAAACCAGCGTTGTACATTTTACCAAAAAGCAAATTATAGCTACTTTTCTTAATGGTGGATGGGTATTATCAAATCTACTTTTCAAAATTTGATTTACCTTTCACATTTTCATTAAATGGCAATAATGATATAAAAATGCTTAACATGATTGCTAAAAGATTATATTCCAATCCACGAAAGAAAATGAAAGAAGATTAAATATATTGGCATGTATACTACTATCATTTGTAGCTTTATTATATTTTCATTACTTACCAACAAACAAGGTGAACTTTCCCTGATCTCCATGCTGAGAAACGACAGGATTTTATAACAACGCATAATTGAAGAATACAAACGCAACTAAAGAGACTATATGTTTCCCACAAACAACTTTATTAAAGGTCAATAGGAAATTATGGCAAGAATTGTGGGGTTAATTATTTTCCTGTAAGGTAAGCACTGATGTTATCTTTTATGACGATTACATGAGCTAGATATGCAGTGGTTAGCGTTTTAGTCTTGCAAACCATTGATGGTATGTTCGAATCTTACAAGATATCCTAAAATATTACCTCATATGAGAATTCGTCACTAGAATCAACTTTGATTTACAAAATATTGTTTCCTGAAGACGCCAGACTCATATTATTGTCTAGTTAAAAATTAAAAGTGAGTTCTATAGATGAGAGGCATCTGATTTGATTTTATAACCATATAAAATGCTGAAAAGTAAAAAGACAAATTCATCTTATAGTGAGAAATTTGACTGATAAATCGGAACCCGAAAAAAATTAAATAACTTTCAACAACTTTATTTTAATTCTCTATTTCTTTATTCATTAGAAGTTAAAATTACTTGAAACCGCTCGGAAATGAATTCGAAACTTTCTTGGCGTTTCAGAAATACGACTTTAGTTTCAAAATGTAATCAAATGAAAGACCAGAACGATGCCGACGACTAAAAAATATAACACGAAGTTTTACGGCGACAAATGCCAGAAATGTTTTCTAAACGTCTGAACTCAATTCTATCAACAATTTGAGATCTATTTTAATCTTGAAACGATTAATTACGTTTTATTAAAGAAGCTTAAAACAAAACTTGCATTCGCTACACTTTAACAACAAAGTTACTAATTATAAAAACAGACAGAAAACTTATCCAACTACACACCCTGACTCTCAGTTTCTTGGGGGCCTTTCGTATAGACATCTTTTGACATCGAATACCCATTTTAGAAAGTATATTTGTCGAAATGTACACTCATCTCTACCACACTGATATAAATATCTACATACCTATCTTAATTGTTCATTTACTTGACGCAACCATCTTTCTGTTAATTTATTCAGGATATTTGTTTTTACGAGAATAAACCAATGGTAGAGTAAAACACTCTAGGCCGGAGGTGATAGGTAACTTGCGGCCAGAGACCACCTGCGGCTATCTATGGTCGGTTGAAAAAAACAATTAAAATTGCTTACCTCTACATAGAACCTGATATACGAAAAATTTCTCGCAAATCTCAAAACATCACTTAAAAGGCGAGTAAATTTTTTTTCATCTCTTTAAAGTAGTTATGCTTAAACTTTACGTTTTGTAGTAAAATATACAAAAAAAACTTTATTAATGAGCAATAAATTTCAAGGTTCCTCAACTCTGACCTCGGCTCTCAGGATTTACAAAGTTTTTAGCGAATAAATATTGTTACGTTGTTATTTCCTCGCTAAATGTTATTGGAAAATAAAGGAGAGAAGAACCAAGATGTCGAAATGTCTTTATGGTAGGTTTTTAATGGCAGCGTGGAATAAAGGGTTTACGTTTATACTGCAAGTCTTGTAGGAAGGAAGGAAGGAAATAGTTATGGAGTTGAGAAGGAATTTTAGCAGTTAAATCCTTGAACGAAATGTGCAGCGTTACGGATAAGGCATTGTTGAATGTGTGAGTGAGATATGGTCGCCATAGGTGTAGCAAAAGTCGTGTTTTCTGGTTAAGGACAGGAACGTTGTCGTCGCCCATGGATGTGTGGTCCTGGTCGTTTGGGGAGAGAAGCGTGAATGTCTCCAGAAAATTTTGCCCAGGGATGAAGTGGCTGGATGTCTGAGCGGAATTTTGCGTCACAGCCGACATAGCCAAAGTTGAAGGCGACTTAAAGTTATTCCTGTGTGTGGCGTATTGAATTCATCTAATTCATATTCAACCAATTCTTGGTCTATAAGAATAGACTCAAGAGGTCCATAAATTAGATGGCTTTCCTCATGGTGTCGTGATGCTACTGCCAATGAAAAGAGCGGACAGTAAGTACGTCTGTTCAGTTCGAAAGCTCCTGAGGAAAAGAGTGTTTAGCGGCTTTTACCAAATTTGATGCTGCCCGGAAAATGATCCGGGATGAATAGGATAAGTCATCCTGAATAGGTGAAAATATGTGTCGGTCAAATTAATTAACACTCCAAACAAAAATACGAAGTTCTTTCTGCTACAATTTCCTCAACCCTGGCCTCGGCTATCAGGATTTACAATGGACCCAAAACATAAGTCGATATTATTTGTTTCTAAAAACTAATCAATGTGTAAACTCGAGTAAAAAAACATTTCTTTTATGTTAAATTTCATGTTCTGTGTAGTTGCTTACTTGCTTTTAAAGTATGTCGACCCTTATTTTATGCCGAAGTCAGTTTAATAATAATGATCATACACAGAATAAAAATGTATCTTCACAATCATTTTCAACAGATAAAGACTTCATAGTTGGTGACATTATCAATATTTTAAGAGCTAATGTATCCATGCAGCCTTATTTATGTGCAACATTTTATCATAAGTTATTACAATGGCTGTTGTAAAATTAATAAATCATTCGAACGTCAGATTATTACACAAAGAATTCAGAGAATGACGATTTCTGCTATCGGGAAATAAGTTAATAAACATAAAAGTGTAATTTCCACCATATTAAAAGATTAAAGGATTAAAGGATTATGGTGATACTGGCTCAATTAAGTCAACTCAAATACCACAAAAGCATTGTAAAACGATTCTGCAATAGAATTGGGTCATTCAAAGATTCTCCATGACAGATCATTTTGATACAACAGTAAGCACTTCGTAGTAAGCACTTCGCGTCAGATAACTGAAGAATTTGGCATGAAAGTGTCTTGGGCTGACAGTGTTGCATTGTTCATGTTCAGCGAGGCTTCATGCACATTCTCCCATCAACAAACGTCTCATGGCCGGTGAAAATTGGGCAGGTGTACTTTGGTGATTAAAGTAAGTTTAATTTGGTTAACAATAAGAATCGGTTGGTTTTGTTTCTTGTTTTAATAGCATATCAGACTTCGTTGATTATTTCATGCCAAAACTTTTCTTGTAGAAAGACAGTAGTTGTACTATTTAACATACAGCCAGGTTTATACTTTTTCCCAAGGGTATAAGTCCAAAAGTGACTACAATAGCGCGACAGGAGTTTGAATCCACTAACTATGATGTCGCAGTCCAGCAGGTTTGCCACTACACAACTGGGACTGACCTGCAAGAATTATGTCTAACAGCTTAAAAGGGGGAGATTGCTTCCAAAATGATCGAACAAAAATTCGGAGCGAAATTGTATTGGTGTGAGGAGGACGTTCTCTTGTTTTGGTGTTAGTCCACTCATTTTGTTATATAGCAAAATAAATGCTGCAGTTTATTAGACTATTGAACAACATGTTGTTCATTTTTGTTTTAGAACCTTTCCTCTGTCCTCGTGACAATCTTCATACCAGATAATAATCTTGCATGAAGATTTTCCCCTTTGTGATACTTTGCAAATGGTCAAACAATACTTCGAAGAGGAAATGTTGAGGTTTTGGCATGGCCTGTTTCAAGTCTAGATCTCAATCCAACTGACAAAAACTGCCAGATGAATGTGAAACAAATCTTTTCCGCCGCATAATAAATAACCAAGGATAAATCGTTATAGAATAAAAATCAGTTTATTACGGAAAAGAGTAGCGCTCAAAATTAAAGAACAAGCATTGTCTTTTATATTTATAAAGAATTTCTTTTAAAACATGTAATAAAATTTTAAGTTATCCCGAGGGAAAATCATTCAAACGTCGAATTGTCACAATAAAAAGATTCAAGAGATGTGATCATTTTTTCCATTGCAAAAGAAGTTGATAGCTCTAAAAGCGTAATGTCTCGAATAATAAATGTTTATGATGAGACTGGATAATCGATAGCCGATTGATGGCTGTCCAGGCTTTCGTTAGCCTCGTTTTGATGTCCTTTTCGGTTGATTCGACGCTGCTTCCTAGGTACGTGAATTTGTCCATGTAGTGCATCCATATAGCAGTATCGATGTGACCGCTGCCTGGAAGAAACTGCGTTTCATTTTATCGGTTAGGTCTGATTTCCATATAGTCGATAGCCTATTGATAGCTGTCCAGGCTTTCTTTAGCCTCGTTTTGATGTCCTTTTCGGTTGATTCGACGCTGCTTCCTAGGTACGTGAATTTGTCCATGTAGTGCATCCATATAGCAGTATCGATGTGACCGCTGCCTGGAAGAAACTGCGTTTCATTTTATCGGTTAGGTCTGATTTCCATATAGTCGATAGCCTATTGATAGCTGTCCAGGCTTTCTTTAGCCTCGTTTTGATGTCCTTTTCGGTTGATTCGACGCTGCTTCCTAGGTACGTGAATTTGTCCATGTAGTGCATCCATATAGCAGTATCGATGTGACCGCTGCCTGGAAGAAACTGCGTTTCATTTTATCGGTTAGGTCTGATTTCCATATAGTCGATAGCCTATTGATAGCTGTCCAGGCTTTCTTTAGCCTCGTTTTGATGTCCTTTTCGGTTGATTCGACGCTGCTTCCTAGGTACGTGAATTTGTCCATGTAGTGCATCCATATAGCAGTATCGATGTGACCGCTGCCTGGAAGAAACTGCGTTTCATTTTATCGGTTAGGTCTGATTTCCATATAGTCGATAGCCTATTGATAGCTGTCCAGGCTTTCTTTAGCCTCGTTTCGATGTCCTTTTCGGTTGATTCGACGCTGCTTCCTAGGTACGTGAATTTGTCTACTAGTTTAAGTGGGGTTCCTTCTAGAGTGGAGATGTCCCCCGTTTGGTTATAGCACATATATTCCGTTTTGTGTGCATTAACATGGAGGCCAGACCTAACCGATAAAATGAAACGCAGTTTCTTCCAGGCAGCGGTCACATCGATACTGCTATATGGATGCACTACATGGACGCTAACAAAACGGCTGGAGAAGAAACTAGATGGCAATTACACAAGAATGCTGCGTGCAATCCTCAACAAGTCCTGGCAGCAACACCCCACAAGACACCAACTGTACGGCCACCTGCCCCCTATCACGAAAACTATTCAAGTTAGACGAACTAAACCAGACATGCAGGACATTGCTGGAGAAGCAGAGATGAACTCATAAGAGATGTACTCTTATGGATCCCCACACATGGCCGCGCAAAAGCAGGACGACCAGCACGAACGTACATTCAGCAGCTATGTGAGGATACAGGTTGTTGTCCTGAAGACCTACCTAGGGCGATGAACGATAGGGAGGAGTGGCGAGAGAGGGTCAGGGATATCCGTGCTGCCAGCACGATATGATGATGATGATGATGATGAGACTGGATCCTTTATCAGATAAAACAGTAGGATAGCCACGTAAAAGTAACTCCTCAATAGGATTGGTCGACTCTTCATGATGGATCGTTTTGACACATCAGCAGGTAAATCGACAGTAAATCCTGATGCAGGTATAAAAAAATATCATTGACCATGTTTCTTCTCTTAGAATCGATCCTATCTCTCTTGTCCATTTGAAAATTTCTTCAAAGCTAAACACGTCGAAATTATTGTATGACTCATCCAAAGTCGAAATGAGAATATTTAGATCATCGGCAAGTAAATGTTAAAGTCAAGAAACTGACTGATTCGTGGTATAAAACAACTGGAACAATCAGGCGAAAATTACCCCTGCATGATGCTAAAAATTAATATAGTCATCGATTTTCATAATTGATTAAAATATATGGCTTGTTCATTTAGTTATAAATACGTGTATTTTCATTCTTTTTTAAATAAAAAGGTTGAAATAAGAAAAAAAAATTCTATAACTTTTTTATCTTTAATTCTTTTGAGTTCAAATTTTCTATAATGTACAACAATTTTCATGAACTGTAATTGGGAACAGTGATTTTTTTCAACTTTAGTTTTCTTGTAATGGACGTTACTATATATATATATACATATATATATCACAGCATAATTGTGAAAAAACAACATATTATTGCAAGGTTTTTGATTAAAGCATGACGCTTAAAATAAATTGTGGCAATCCGTGGGGTGTAATGGTTAACGTGCTGGACTACAATGTAATGGTAAACGTATTCCAACTCCAGTCTCACTATTACGTTCCCTTTTGGACAAATAGACTTGGCAAATGTATGAATCTCCCCAATTTCTTTACTGTCTCTCTCTCGAAGATTAGCTTTGGAATTAAATAACCTACGAATATTGCCGTTAAACAAAGAAACCAAAACGTAAAATAATTTCTTGTTTAATTTATAACTGAATTGCATTTGTGCGTGGAACATCATTTTTTTAATCATCCAAATTTTCGATATAGCAGAGATGAAATGCTAATTAGAATTCTTCATCATTAACAGCTGTTATAACAGGAAATTAAGTAGTTCACTGGTTGTCTTATATATATATATATATATATATATACATATATATATAATTTTTATTTTCATAACTATTTTTATGACTGGCGGCGCGACAAAAAAACAGATAATCCAATTTGTAAATAAAAGAAATATATTACAAACCAATATCAATTTCGTTAACAATTAACTATTTATTGAAACATAATGGTGCCACAATATATATATATATATATATATATATATATATATATATATATATATATATATATATATATGGAAATTGTGTCACTTTTTGTTGTATTTGAGAAACAGGCAAATCATGAATGTCATGTAATGGTGCAGTTTTTTTATGTTACTCAATTTTTCGGAAAGTGAGGCTTTTGCCGAACAGGCTTTAGTTCTTGGAGAGATTTATTTTCTTATTCTCCTCTCTTCGATATGGACATCGGATGTCTTCTCTTTTCTAACCCTAAAAATATGAATTTTTTACAAGACTCCTTTGAAACAAACATTCCCGATTGGCTAACCAATCACAGATCTTTTCGTATTCTTCAACTACTTTTTTATTGATCAGCCAATCAAATGCGCAGATCTACATTTGTGGGAAGAGTATCCCTCCCACGTATTAGATTTTAATTAGTCATCCAATAAAATCCCAATATAAGGGCTTGATTAATTAAGGGTCCCAGCCAACGTCTTGTGGAAGGGAGTATCTCTTTTCACATAAGCCAAAACAAAAATCAAAGATCTGATTAATCGATCGAAACGTTTGACCTTTAATCTCCAACAGGTGTGTGAGTGTTTAGTTCGGGATGGCATCATTTTAAATGGATCGATGCATCATCAAAACCCCTTACCAGCTTACTTTTTATTTTGACAATATGAAAGTTTGGTTAGTACTTTTCCCTCACAGACCTTTTAAATTGACTTTTGAAATTCTTTAAAAGTCAGCCAGTCTGTTTTAAATTTTCATAAAAGAAAAATTATATTTTCCTAAATAAAAAAAATGCATGCTCCCTATAAGTTTTTAGCACCAGTGAATACCTCATATAGCTATATTTTTGTTGCTGTTTGTTTTTGTTTTGCTTTTTGTCTTTTTCGTTTGTTTGTTTGTTTGTTTTTCGTTTGTTTTTTGTTTTGTTTGGTTTTTTTGTGTGTGTTTTTTGGGGGTGGGGTGGGGGGTTGCTTACCCTTTTTTGTCAATAACCAATTATCAGAATAGGGAACTATTACACAAATCTAAATTTATAACAACTTTTCGAATGGATAAAATTATGGTCATTCGAATAGATTTTTTAAAACCAATTTTCAAATCTAAAGAAAATGCTCCCCAACAGAAATTAAACATTCTCTAATTTTCTGATTTCTTTGTTTTGCAGTTGGCATCAAAAGAAATGGCTTTCGAATTTTTTGAGACGAGTGCAAAAACAGGAAGAAACGTCCAACAAGTATTCGAACGTTTGGCTTATTATATTACAGATATCTGTAATCCTCAGCTGGTTAGTATTTTCAGATTGATGAAAAGCAAGTTTCATACCACCGTTCATCGGCGTTTTAAAGGCTTTAGATTCAGGCAAATCTAATTTGAAACTTTCATTATGAATTGTCGACTATTCGAAAGCATCAAAATGTGTCATATTCACTTTTAATATAATTACAAAGTACAAAATCAAGAGTTCATGTCATTTTTATATCTTGACCGAGCAGCAAGGCATAATATAGCAACATGTCTACTGCGGCGAGGGGGAAAAGACTTAGGACACTGCTGATTATGACAGTAAAACGATGCACTAGTATGAATGGTAATCATTGCTTTCGTCAGTTATACGAAACTAGCTAAATATATCGATAATCCTGAAAATTCCTATATATATATATATATATATATGAAAAAGCATTGTTTGTCGACACCTTATAGACGCCTGCCTTTTCGATAAATCTTTCAAAATGCAGAAAAAATATTTTTGTTTATTTGTTGAGATTGCTAGTGCTAATTAAGCGAAAATATTCCGTAATTATTTTCCATCTCCAGTTCGAAAAATTGTCGATAAAACTAATTATTTATGTTTATTTCAACAAGTCAACTAGTTTTGCTTTGTTTTGTTTTTACTTTGGTTTTTGTTGCTTGTTTTTTTTTTGTTTTTTTTTTGGGGGGGATGGGTATTTATTGAAAATTTGGGCCAAAAAATATTGCGAATTTGGGCCGTAAATATGTTGGTTAAGCTGAAAACAGAAGAAAGTTAGTATCAAGAAAAACATGAACACAGGAATTTTATAGTTTTATATTTACTGTTGCAAACAAACTTTTTTTTTAGGCTATATAATATTATACAAGAATAAAGATATTATAATCCACTTAACTGAAGTCCTGTGTCGTATATACCAAAGTCTAGTTCACTGCTGGAATTGTAGCAAAGACAATCTTAACGTCTGCTCGTCCCTGAGCACGATTAGAGAAAGAGACCTCGATATATGCGATCCATTGATTGGTTAGTTTGAAAGGTGCATCAACCAATTAAACGTGTCATACGAGGCCTTTAGTGAGTGGGATCGACCAAGGGAGACAACCCACTTACCTTAGTCAAATTTTTTTAATTTACTTTGTTTTTATGTGTGTCAAGAGGTTTGGGGTTTTTGTTTTGTCTTTTGGGGGGTAAATTAAAAATCTGTACGATTACTTACATCAAACATTGGTTCCTGCTGATTAATGTTTATTGTTAATTGTTCTCAATGAAAACTTCCAGCCTTTATAACGGATTTTCTTCATTACGTTAAAACCTCCCCGTGAGTCCAATTAATATACATACCAAATATGGAAGCTCTGCATCAAATTATTTGGCCCTTTTACAAAAGGCAAACAAACTCCTCTCAATTATCAATACAGATAAAATACACACAAAAGAAATTAAAATTTTATATTCGATTATTGTTGTTCTCGATAAATTTCTTAAATTGAATATTTAAGAAAAATCAATCCATCTTAACCTATAAACGATAAAACAATTTTTATATCTGACATTTTATGCAGTTTTTTTAGGAAAAGATTACCACACATGTGGAAATTTTTATAAGCCCCGAAAAGCCCGGTTTAATCCTACGTTTTGTAAAAGAGTAAACCGTACTTCAACAGCAGTAGGGAGATGGGTGACAGCTTTTGAAGAAAGGAGAAGAACGACTTTTAGTGTGACAAAATTCATATACAACAAACAACAAACAGGGTTTTACACCAAATGGAACAAACAACGAATATGTAAGAATTCAAAAAAGAGTTCAATGTTCTGATAGGTGGTAGGTGTATAAGAGTAAGGTTAGGTAAGGTTTTGGAAGGTTAGATTATAAGGTGTAAGGTGAAGTTTTGTAGATAAAATGCCTGCTGGAACTTAGCTGTGATCTTGGTTCCTTTTAACTCAGCACGTGCGTTCGTCGCTCTTGGCTCGTGGCTGGAGGAAGGGGCCTGTTGCTAAAAGCGGTGGGAGTGGAAAAAAGAGGAAGAATCTTCAGTTGGAGCTCTTTTTATAGTGGACGCCACGTGATCCCACGGGGCTGCTGATATTCGGTGAAACAGGATCACCAGTTTCTTAACAAATTTCCACACACAATGTTTACTTCGAGCTGTTCAGCTGTAACCATTGAGCTGCAAGAGAGAGAGAGAGAGAGAGAGAGAGAGAGATCAACCATTTTTTTTTCAAAATTCTATCATATATTTTTTCGTCTGATTTTTTCTGTCTTTCTATCTGTTTATCTGTTCTCAGTCTTTTCGTATCCATCTATCTATTTCAGTATATATATATATATATGTGTGTGTGTGTGTGTGTATTCTTCGAATTGCTTCGAGCTCGTCACTCGTGGTTTAAAAAAACTAAGGAATGGAAGTTAAGAAAGCCTCGAATGTTGCCGTCAAAGACAGTAGTAATCTGAGAACCTTCGTAGAGAAGGGAAGAGAAAGAAAACTGATAAAAACAGATGTATATGAACAGGGGAAGGGGAGGAGTAACTCAACAATCAACATACAAAAATATCGAGTTTATTTAAGTTGTTTATTATGCTGTGAGAAGAAAAATTGCTTAGCAAAGTTATGAATTTATGCGGGGGACTAGTTTTATCAGATTGTGAGTAGGTTGATTCTTATTGTGGATTTTGAGGGCTTCAGATTTAGCAAAGTGTATAAAAGACTTAGGTATATCAAAACTACCTCTTTACCCTCTAAAACGATCCGCGAATTAGTACAATCCAGCCCTCAAAGCAAAATATTTTCAGACGCCGGTGTTTATTGCATCCCTTTTATAAATTGTAAATTGAAATATATTGGTGAAACATCTCGGAACCTTCACGTACGCTTGAAAGAACACAAAAGAGACATAAGAATTGGTAACTTAAACAATGCACTATTTCAACACATTTTTCAATCTAATCACAATTTTGATTTCAATTCTGCAAAGATGCTCATTTACATTCATAATAAAAGACTAAGACAAATTTTCGAAGCCGCTGCAATTTCACTCTGTAATTCCCTAAATACCCATCCAGACTTTTATAATATTTCTCCTTACTTGAGCAAATCCATTTTAAATAGCTACAATATATTCCATCTTTAGTTAATATATTCCACATATATCATAGTTTTATACTTTCTCTTTTTCTTTTTGTCTTTCTTTTTCTTCTTCCTTTTGATTCGAAATCTTTCTCGATAAACAAATGGAACATAAATTCTACCCAATATTTCTAATAAGTCAAATGACGTAATCTAAAAAACAAACACTGATTCACAAATCAAACAGCCAACTTCTTCTTATACCAATTTTTCCTATGTTTTTGTATTTTGCACTTTTAACCATCAATGTTGATTTAACATCACTAATATCATCCCACACAGTCCTGATGATGGTTCACTAGAACCGAAACGTTAGTGTTGACTTTGCTTCTCAATGAATCTCTCCTTCTACTTGGATTACCTTGTTATCAATTTTTCTTTATATATTGTCGGATTACACTCCATTATTTACTTATATATATCCATTGAAAATTATCGTCTAGCTTGTTATTTTTCTTTTCATTTTGGTCATTTTATTTTTCCTCACAGATGTCCCGGTATTATCCCCATTTCACAATTCCAGAAGAAGAACCCCCGAAAGTAGACCTAACAAGTTCTCCAGCCTTCAAAATCAAAGATGAGAAAATCAAGAAATGTGCATGTTGAAATTCAAGCCGATGCTTCTGAACAGTTGATAATCAGAATTTAGCAGAAAAAGAGAAAAAAATCAGAAACAATAACGAACAGTTTTCTCGCTTGGAAATTACAACCAAAATATGCCTGATTGTTGATCGGATCTTCGAAAAAAGTTCTTGCGGCTTTTTAAATATAAGAACATTTGATCAACACGAATTTCTGCTTCTTTTCTGTCAGTGAAAAATAAATTTCTTCTTCTATCTTCTTGTCAATCAGTGAAATAAAAATTCACAACTCCAGATCTTTCCAACGTCAACTAATAGTGGATTGTGGTCGTATTCAATCTTCTCAACAAGTCAGACTGATTATGTCTTCCATTTAATCAAACTAAATCATTTTTCGAGCCATTCATGTGAGCCTTCATGTTTAGTTCAAACTCCTTTGTCACGTGTTTGAAATTTTTGACGGTTACTTGGGTAATTTGTTCTTAATGTTCGTCTTAAAAGGTAATTCTCTTTGCAGATATGAAGATTAGATATTCAAAGAAATTTTGGAAGAGTATATAGCTCTTCATTATGACAGTCGTAATGTTTTGAAAATTTTAACAAATGCAATTATAAAATAATGAAATATAAATTCCTTTTCTATAAACTTGATTCCGGCAACGATTTTCCATCTTACCGTAATAAACAAACTTTTCAATAAGGACTGGAAAGTAAAAGAGAAAACTTGAAAATTTTTCCAAAACTACCAATACCCTTAAAGAAATGAATGGCTGCCAATGTTTTTACATATTATGAAAACTACTCGTTGACACATCTTGAATGAATGAATAAATTTAACTTATTTATTTATAAATAAAAGCAATGAATGAAAATTGAAAGAAAGGCTGATAAATGTTGCTAAAAACTAAAGTATGTAAATAAGTTTATTTGAGGAAATATTGCACGCCAATTTCATATGAGACATTTGATTCGCCATTTATTGTAAAAAAAGGTACGATACTGGTTTCTTTTTTTTTTTTTTTTTTACATTATTCCTTACCTCCCAACTGTTTTAGACGTCTCTCTTATATATATATATATATCCTATACCTCATAAATCCATTCCTTTCTGTGTTATCTATTTTATATATTGAAAGTACCACCTTAATATAAAGTACACAGGAATTTACATATTTATAATAGAATAAACTGTTCACGTTTTTAAAAGAAAAACCTATATTAAGAGTTGTTCCCTGATATTGATACATATAAAGGAACACACACACTCACACACACGTACATTTATAGCAAAATTTGTAAGAAAAGAGTTTAAAATTTATATATATATATATATGTGTGTGTGTGTGTGTGTGTGTGTGTGTGCGCGCGCGCACACACACACACACACACATGTGCGTATAATCTTTCTTTTTTCTAAATAATCTTATAATTTTCATTTGTACCAAGATGTTACATCAGATAATTTTCATTTTTCAAATATTATTTTCTTTATTTTGTCTCGTTACAAACACGAGTTATAATAAAGACTAACAAATAAAAAATATACTCTTCTATTTATAACTAGGACAAATAAATGTGTACTGTCAAATTTCCCATAATTTTGTAAACCAGCCGACAGTAACAGTTTCATATTGTAGAAACTAGAATAGATGTAACTATTCTTACTTAGCACAAACCAGATGTGCAAGAATTAAAATGTGTGAACAGGGTTACGTAACGTCAACAGTGTACATAAATTTATAAATACAAAAACCATTTATACATAGATTTTTTTCAAAAATATCATATGCACGTATTTTTGTCAATGTGTGTGTGTGTGTGTGTGTGTGTGTGTGTGTGTGAGACAATGGTAATTGGCATCTCTTTTTCGACTAAGATTAAGGCTTAGATTTCATTATTCAATCTTTGAGTGTTTTTTTCTTTTTGTTTGTTTTGGTGGTGGTGGGGGGTCATTGGAATAGTAAAGACTATTCACTTTCGCCGAATCATATTTACAGGGGTCATTTAGGTACACGTACAATTCACCCTCTCACATGCACACAAATTTGCATTATGAAAAATGCAAGCGAAACAACAATCATCTGAATGTATTTCATTTCGGAATTTTGTGATATTCGGAAATTATATTTTTATGTATCAGTTTGTATTTATTTTCATACGATGAATGAAAATTTCTAAGAAAACAAAACTGAATAAAAAATTTTAAAAAATAAAATTAAATTAACTTAACAAAAAGATCTGACTTCTTATTTTCTTTTATGTGCTTATGCTTTTTAACTATATGTGTTTATGCTTGGAGGGAATCTCGCCGGAAAAACGTAAGGGTGCGCGAATCTCGTGACGCATGCGCAATGAGCCTTCTCAGGGCGCGGTTTTCTTCTTTTTCAGTTCGAGACGTGAAGAGGAAAAGACGTAGAAAGACAGCAGGGAAGGATTCGTGGTAACCTCGGGATGTAGTAGCAGCCGAATTGAAAACGTGATTTTTCTCCTGCTGCACTGGTTTAAACGTGAGTAGTCATTTACCTTATATTTTTCTTGTTTGGCCATTCAAATTTATAGGGTAGCGGCTGTGTGTTTTTCTTATTCTCACGATGAAAGAAGCGTGCGAAGGTCCCACCCAAGTTTTGAAGTCTGAAGGAAGAACTAAAATTACTTGCAGTATTGTTGCTTAACTTCGTTTTATTAAATTCACTACACTTCTGTAAATAAACAATATAAAAAAAAAAGAAATATGAATTTACTACCTTATGTATTTTGTAAACTTTTAAATCGCAGCCTTTTCCAATCGTTATTGAAAAATTGTTTTACATACCTTGTATTTGGTGCTGAGAGTTGGAATGTGAATCAAACACTTCTTCCAATTCTAACAACTATACGATTTTGTTGTGCTGAATACTTTTGGCGCACATGAGACAAAGACACGCGCTACGAAAACACATTTATTCACCTCCAAATCAACAAAAATCAGGAACCGAGAGAACACAAGTCAAAGACAAGAACGACTGCAATGGACAATATTTCAATGAAATGATACAACCCAAACGATTGCAATAGACAATGTTACAATGCAATGATACAACCCAAACGACTGCAATAGACAATATTACAATGAAATGATACAACCCAAACGACTGCAATGGAGAATATTACAATGAAATGATACAACCCAAACGATTGCAATAGACAATGTTACAATGAAATGATACAACCCAAACAGAACCCAAAGTCAAATTCCTATTCCGTCAACAATGCGAAATGATTTTCGGACGAAATAAAATAACACACCCACAGGACTAAATAGATGAAATTTTGCTCTGAACTGGAGGAACAGGTATATTAAAATTTAATAGTTGGTGTCTATCCACCGAGGATGAAAATCGGCCGGATATTGCTTGGGTTTTAATTTGAGGAATATAGGAAATCAAACCAGAATTTCAGAGTAGCCCACTTGTCACTCAGAAATGTCAATCAAAAAATTAACAAAAATTTCAACGAACCGGAGGCAACGGACGAATTTATTTCCAGACTGCACTTGCTGGCAGCCCAGTGTGATTTTCAGAGAACGAAACACAGAACCAAATTCAACTCTGAGTTTGACAAGATGCTCATAAAACAAATCATTGCTGGAACAGTTTAGACACAAATGCAAAAGCAACTACTAGTAGCAGATAAAAAATGACTTTAGAGAAAGCCAAACAAACGGTAAAAAACCAAGAAGCACCAATCGAACATATGAAATAATCTTAATCTACAAGAAACCAAAACATACAACACAATGCCATAACACAAAATACCCACAAAAAAAAAAAAACGCTGTCAAAGATTTGGAGGAAACCAGAAACCATATGACAAGTGCCCAGCCTATGGTACAGAATGTCAACAGTGTGGGAAATGGAACCACTGCAGCAGAGATTATATGTATTTTTCAATGGCGGACGAATTCCCTTATCGAAGTTAATAAGTTGAACTGAACCAATCAAATTCACCGGCGGAAGGATACAAAAAGCCTGACATTTCCGCGAGAAAAAAAAAGGAATTCTCGCACTTTAACCTGCAGCAACCAAGAAGTTAACAACACAGAATGAGCTGATCACCGTTACCTTGCTTCCTGAACTGACAAACCAAATACGTGTAAACACACACTTTTCTTACCAACAAAGGCCTGCGAGCTTTCACCATACCATAAATGGATAGGGGACCCAAAGAATTTTATATGTGTATTGTTTGCAGGTTACCCTCACAAAACTATTACATTTTATGTAAACGGATTAAATCGTTGTTTATTATTTTCCACTTCAAATAATAGACGCTCACAGCGATCCTTAATCTTCTTTACAAATGGTGTCCCCAACGTGTCAAACGCAAACTATTTTTCCCACTAGAAAAGAAAAAGGAAAAGGAAAAACAGGAAACATGACATTTGACCGAAAACGAAGTGCTGAAAGACCTAAAAAATGTTCCTCAACTAGTTTACAGACTCACCACCACGTGCTAATCTTGGCGACAAAATATCTTACGCTGACACTGTAGCACGTACTGAACCACCTTCTCTTAAAGAACAACTTTTTTTTATTTTTACAGTGACCATGAAAACAGTGAGTAATACATTTTTACTGCATTTTTTCTCGTTTAAAAAGCTGTACCGTCGGAGCTAAAAGGGCGCTTTCCTCCTGCTTGACATTTCATTTTCCCACCTAAATGGTGATTGGGCAACGGTATCTTGAATTTCGTCTTTAGTTTTTGGAGCGGCCAAGTCAACTGACTAGCATCTTTGTTTTTCTGACTAAGGAACTTTAAAGCACCACCTTTATTAAAAAAAAAAAAATATATATATATATCCTTTTTCCCCTTTCCGCTCGGAGATTTTTTAAATCTTATTTTCATTCCTTTGGTTTCATGGTTTGCTGTCGAATAAAATTACAAATTAGTAGTACTTATTTACCTACGTTCGCCGGGGACGTTCGCATTTGGTTTGCGCAATTAGAATCGTATTTTGCTACGAATAATATATCACATTTTGATATCGACCTTCAATAAATATCCTTAGACCAGCCACATCTAGACATGTTGGACCTGTCGTCGCCTGAATATGCTACCGGCAAATTTACATATCTGCCTGCGCCCACTTTGGACAAGCAGATGATCTGCGAGACCTCGACAGATTCACCTCGCCCTCTTGTTCCATCGACTCGTCGTCGGGCTGTTTTTGATACCCTACACGGTCTAACACACGGCCACATTGAAACTGATTTCATCTAGATTCTTCTGGTTGAATATGAGGCGTCACATCACTACCTGGGCACGGTCCTGTCTATCCTGTCAAAACTCAAAGGTGCACAAGCATATCCACACACTTCTCAGAACATTTAGCCGCTAGGTTCAGTCATGTTCATATCAATGACGTTGAACCAGGGCCGGTCAGTCGGGGATTTGAATATCTCCTGACTTGTATAGACCGCTTAACGCGTTGGCCTGAAGCCATTCCCCCAATTTCGGCGGAATCTGTGGCGCAAGCCCTAACATCGGGCTGGATATTGCGTTACGGAATTCCTACGACTATTACTACCGATCGTAGTGGACAGTTCGGGTCCCATCTCTTCCAGGAACTTTCAAGGATTTTAGGGATAAAATGTATCCGTGCGACTAGCTATCATTCAGCTTCGAACGGTATAAGAGAACCCTCCCACCACCAATTGAAAGGCGCGTTGCGTGCTTATCCGGACAAGCAGCGATGGAGCCCGTATGTACCTATCGTCCTTCTTGGCTGTCATGCAGCTATTAAGGAGGATCTAGGATACTCCCCAGCCGAACTCGTTTACGGAGTACTTCAATCCTTGTTGGGTCAGATGCTGAACCCGATAGATTTAACGGCAACAGATCCGGTTCTGTATGTAAACAGACTGGCATCTTATTTCAATAATTCTCCCACTTAAGAACACTCGGCAGCAGATCACGAAATCTTCGGTCCTGAAAGACATTACTTCTTGGACTCATGTTTTTCTCCGAAAGGAGGCTGTGAGAGCCCCTCTTACTCCACCTTAAACTGGTCCTTATAGTGTGCTTGCATACACAAATTTTTCACCCTGGATGTGGGGGGGGTAAGAAAGAGACTGTATCAATCGATTGGGTGAAACGGGCCTTGACAGATACTGCCACGCAAGAGCCCCATATTCGCCCCACATACACTTTTCACCAACCAACGCAGAGGCGACACACGCAAACAAGAAACAGTGCAAAACATTTTATGAACAATGCTAATGGACATCGGACTATTTCTGTGTTGCTCAGTTTTATTACAATTTTCTTTTTTTTTCTTTGTTTTTCCCCTAAGGACAATGCTGACATTTCTGTAGATGTTTTTATTTTCCTTTGCTGCATGTTGGGTTTTCTTTCTACTGCTATGACCTTGACAAATGCTGCCTTGTTTATTTCTTCTATCGGCTTTAAGCCTAAGCGGGGGGGGGTGATGTGGCAGTGATTATATGTATTTTTCAATAGTGAACCAATTCCCTTATCAAAGTTAATTGGTTGAACTGAACCAATCAAATTCACCGGCGGAAGGATACAAAAAGCCTGACATTTCCGCGAGAAAAAAAAGGGAATTCTCGTACTTCAACCTGCAGCAACCAAGAAGTTAACAACACAGAATGAGCTGATCACCGTTACCTTGCTTCCTGAACTGACAAACCAAATACGTGTAAACACACACTTTTCTTACCAACAAAGGCCTGCGAGCTTTCACCACACCATAAATGGATAGGGGATCCAAAGAATTTTATATGTGTATTGTTTGCAGGTTACCCTCACAAAACTATTACATTTTATGTAAACGGATTAAATCGTTGTTTATTATTTTCCACTTCAAATAATAGACGCTCACAGCGATCCTTAATCTTCTTTACAAATGGTGTCCCCAACGTGTCAAACGCAAACTATTTTTTCCCACTAGAAAAGGAAGAACTTTAAATTGTAGACGCTCACGGCGAACTTTAGTCTTCTTTACACCACTGGGTCAGTGTTTGCAGATCGAAGGAAAATAAAGAAAAAACAAAATACAATCCCCAACCAAATGAACGATACAAGTCTAAATTCGACCAGAAGAGAAATTATAAAAATGTTCATGCGGTAGACAATGACACTGATAATAGCGATTATAATGAATCATCATTCCACACATTAAACAATTCGCATAGCCGTACTGAGGTTACAACAAAAATAAAAACCCAAGTACCAGGAAGAGAAAAAAAGAACAACAACAAAACAAAACAAAGATACTGATAAAAGTAGATAGTGGACCAGAAGGAAACATACTACCACTACGAATATACAAACAAATGTTCCCAAATTCACCAGCAAAATTAGTGAAATGATCAAATACCATTTTAACGGCCTAAAAGACCATCATAAAACAAATTGGCACCATCCAATTCCCAAGACACATGGTCGACAGAAACATTTTTCATCGTAGACACAAACGGACCAGCAATACGAAGATAACCAATGTGTCGAAACCTAAAAATGGCAACCCTATATTGTGAAATAAAAGAAACCAGATACAATGATATCAACAACTTACAGCAAGACTACCCGAAACAATTTGACTGTATAAGCCACTTCCTAGTTAAAAGCCAAATTGTTCTCAAACCCACAATAATATCAGTTATACATGCACTAAGAAAATGTCCCATCCATCTAAAAGACGAAATAAAAAAAGGGTTAGACAAGATGGTGAAAAACCGGGTCATAAAGAAAGTCGAAAAATCTACTGACTGTTCAGCAGCCTACCTTATAGCCGGAAAAGCAACTGACAAAAGACGATTTGCCTCGATCCAAAAGATTTAATTAGGGAAATCAAAATATGCCACCTCAGAATCCCGACCCAGGAAGAAATGACCCACAAAATGGCAAATGTAAAATGGTTCAGTAATCTCGACGTAAAAAAAACAGCTACTGGTCTATCGAGCCCGATGAAGAGAGCCAAACCCTAACATGCTTCAACAGTCCATTTGGCATGTACATGAGGATGCCATTTGGGCTGGAGATGAGCCAGGACGTGTTCCAGCAAAAATGCCTCGGAACCATCAGTATCTCAGATGATGTTTTGGTGTCCAGAAAAGATGAAAAGAAGCAAGATATAAACTTGTTTAGCCTGATGGAAGTCACAAAGGAACATGGTCTTGTATTCAACAGCACAAAATGTAACATCAAGACTAAATTCATAAAATTCTTCGGAGGAATCTACGATAAGAACGGACTGCACACAGATTCCCAAAAAGTAGAAGATATCAAAACTCGACAATCTCTTACCAACGAACTAAAGTTACATCATGTCCAAAGAATGGTGACTTACATGGACCTTTTTATACCTCGTTTGTTTGAGCATACTGTCAACCTTCGTGGCGACCTGAAAAAGAGAATTGAATATATATATGAACGAACCATAAGAAGGTCTTCCAACGTATCAAGGCTATCATCAGTAAAGAAATAATTCTGTCATCTTTTAATCCTACCAAGCCAATGTCCACCCAAGTTGGTGCTTCAAGCAGAGGACTAGGAGCAGCACTATTACAAAATGAAAGGCTAGTTGCATTCGCATCCAAATCACTCACTTCCGCCGCTGAGCAAAGATATGCAAACATCGAACTCAAGATGTTGGCAGTGGTGTTTGGGTACCAGAGATTCTATACGTACGTGTATAGGAGGCCATTCCCAGTTGAAACTGACCATAAACTGTTGGAAATGATCAGATAAAAAAATCTATCGGCATCACACTCAAAGCTACAACGAATGCTAATGGAAATACAGGGATATGATCTCATCATAGCATACCGTACAGGAAAAGAGATACTGTTAGCCGATTGGGCTGTCAAGACTACCGAACAAAAACAATTGCAACCCAGTAAACTTGGATATAAGAATCGAGTTTGTGCAATTCAATACGAGGAGCTGAAAGAAGAGTCAAGAAATGACCAGGTAGTGTTAGCACTAAAAAATATATATATATGTTGGATGACCGGACAAAGCTAAAGATATTCCAACACCACTCAAGCCATATTGACCATTCAGAGATGAGCTATCTGCGGAGGACTCCTTGGTACAGAAAGGAAGGAAAAGATTAATTTCTAACACTATGAGGAATGAAGTCCCAAATAATATCCACGCATCACATTAAGGCATTGAAAAAAGCATGTGTACTGTCCAGAAATAAACGAGGACATCGAAAAAATCTTCAAAGAATGTCTTACATACCAAAAATATCAAACCGAACAAAAGAAGGAAACCATGATATGACACGAAATTCCTTCCAGATTATGGAAAGTAATTGGCTCAGATCTTTTCCACGTAGCAGGGAAAACGTACCTGCTTGTGGCCACCAACCATTCCCAGTATCTATTTATCAGGAAAATGCATAATGCATTCTCAAGTCAAGAGGTTATACGTGCTTTGAAATCCATATTCGGGGGAACACAATGATAATGGCCTCCAGTACGACAGCTATGCTTTCAAGCAATTCACCAAAGACTGAGGGTTTAACCATATCACCTCCACACCAAAATATGCTCAATCAAATGGATTTGTGCTAAGAACCATCCAAACAGCAAAAAAAAGGGGGGGGGGGTCATAAAAAGGCTAAAGACAGCAATACAGGCGTAGACATGGCATTGTTATGTTTAAGAACAACAACCTACCAAGTCCAGTACAATCGCTGTACAAAAAAAAAAAAAAAAAAAAAAAAAAAAAAATCAGAGGGAACCTCTCAGTAAGGATCAGAAATACACAAAATCTTTCACTTCAAAGGTTTTCAGTGAATCAAGTCCTTGAAATGGTTACCATAATATTAAATTTTCTTTCTTCATCAAAATAAAAATTCTGTTTCTTCAAAATCGAAAAGACAATGACTTTGCAATATTTCATTGCCTAATTCATTAAGAAGATTTAAGTTCCATCTTCGCAAAATTATTTTTCAAGCATCAAATCTTTAGCTATCACCAATATAAACAATTTTTAAAACATGGACACTAGCATGAATATTTAGTGTGTTATTATTGCTAAACTATTAATGATTATAATACTAAGGCGACCAACTTGAGAGAAGTGAATTATCTCCCTTGGATCGTAAAATGTTCTTCAATTATAAGACGGTTATTCAGATCATCGCTAGGAAGGATTGAAATACTAAGCAAAGCAAAGATATTTTAACTTTTTGAAACGATCAGAAAAGAAATATGAACTTTCTGAAGAAATTAAAAGTAAATTTGAAGCTAAAGATAATTTGATGTTGAAGAACAATCCCAAAGATCATGTATTTCTGATAGATATAACCATCCATTTAAATGATTAGTTTAGTTGTGACACGAAAACAAAAGTATTCGAGCACTTAATGAGAATCAAACTCACTATTAATCGACTGTTAGTTTAACTTGCTAATAATTACACTTCATATAAATTAAAACTAACAAAAGAAAATCTGTTAATATATAAATTGTATACAATTATCAAAGCTTTTGCAATAAAACTTCAAATTAACAAGAATCAATTTCAGACAAATGACTTTTTCTATTTTCCCACATTAGTCAATGAAAATCTGGATATATTTGTTATGCTAATGAGAATTTACAAAAACAAAAGCCCTCAAGATTTAATGATTTCAAAGCTAAAAGATTTTTAACCGTTTTGCAAACACAGTTCTCATATTTCTTTTCTTTTTTTTTTTTTTTTTTTTTGAATAGAATGAAAGGAATTACAAATGGAATTAATGAAACTTTTCACATAATGAATTTCTAGCAAAAATTTCATCATGAATCTTTTTAACAGTTTTATGCAACTCTCGAAGAATAGTCCAATAAGAGGAATTTTTCATTAGAAGACATGCTGCCATATTTGAAAGTATTTAGAAATGTGGACAACTACAAGATCTATATTTGGCAGATAATAATCTTAAAAACAATTTAATGGTTGCAACATATCAGATATTTCCAAATACTAAAAATATAATTTTTTTTTAAATGTTCAATACCAAGTTTAGTTTTATTTTAATACACTTTATCAAACTTAATGCTTCAGTCTGATTTATATTGTGCAATATCTGATGGATTTAACAGAAGCGAACAGGAATGCCCAACCAGCTTTGAGCAGATGCATTTGTGGTAAGACGTGCAAGAACCAAAGAGGCTTGACGATACATCAAAGCCGGATGAAATGTCTGGAGGGGGGTAACCAGGAGCAACGTGCAGGTGCAAGCCCTGGTAAAACGGAGGAGGTGCAGGGACAGGAGTCATACCACATGTTAGTTTGGAAGTATTAGTATAGGATAGATTGGGGTGGGGATATGTGTAAGTCTTGTTAAGTGTAAATCATGGATGTGGACGAGTATTAAAAATACCATCTTACCTCGGTACCAAATCCGGAAGTAATCAGCCAAAACTGGATGAGGTAAAGATGGTATTATATATATAGTAGAGGAGTGTGGAATGCCCTGTTTTTCATTGGCTGTTACTGAAGGATAGATGTTTATAAGAACAACCGAAGTCTGGCCTTATTAGTTTTTTTGCTTTGGTAGAGGCACAGGAGTAGCACGTTGCGATCAAGGAGGCGGCTTGGCTTATCCAGAGTCATGCTGGGGTTTGTCGAAGCCGATATGATGCATATAACCCGAAATCAGCGATGAAGACAGTGCATCACTGAAGACCTACCTTGATGCATCTAGGATGTATGATTGAAAATTACAATTACTGTTACCAGACTAAAATCTATTTCTTGATGTTTAATCTAAATCTTTACAATCAACATAAATTTGTAAGTGTCTCAATAACAAATCAACAAACATTAAAGTTGTTAGTCATTCAAACAGTAATCTCACTTTCTACAAAAGTACTGGGAACTGTCATATTTTCCCCCAACATCTTTTGAGAAATAGTTAAATTACCAAAGATTATTATACCTACAAGATTTTTTATCAGTAGCTCAGTTATGATATGAAGAATATAAATGAAAACTTTTTACTAAAAAATATAAATGAATATTAAGTGTTTAATAATCAAGTAGATTGCGTTCAACAGAAAAATTTTTTTATCAGAACATTTTATAATTATCAAGATTTTTAAATATTCTATACCTTTTCAATACATAATGAAAACTAGCAAAAAAAAATAAAAATAAATAAAATCTCAGTAGCTCTATCATCAGTATAAAATTCTACTATTACACACCATATACAATTCTAACTTAAGGTAAACTAAATAATTAATTGAGAATAAATTAATATTTGATTTCTTTGAATTCAAAATTTGGGTTATTAAAATAAAATTATTTGAAAAAAAAAAAAAAAAAAAGGACAAATTCCCGAGACACTAACAAAATTCAATTTGGTGCATTAGTAGAGTGTTCACAAATGGCAGGAGAGATTGGTTCAATCCCAGGTCATGTCATACCAAACACTAAAAAAAAAAAAAAAAATGGTACCTGATGCCTCATTCCTTAACACTCAGCATTATAAGGTATGGATCAAGGGTAGTGGAGCAATCCAGTGCAGTGTAGTAGCCATTGAAAAGGGAGCCTTTGGGTCACCCTTAATTACAGTCGTCAACTTTACTTAGTTATAATACAAACCCCCAACTGATAGAAAGGAATTAACTCCCTTGATTCTGTGGCTCAAGTAGTATCAAATAAAATTTAATTTCAAGAATTTTCCAAGTTTTCTTTATAGTCGAACAAATGTTGAACCAGTTTGTCTTTTTCTTGCAACTCAAAGAAAACTTTATTATTTTAGCAGATTCTGATTCATGCTAGAGCCGTCTGGATGAAAATTTAGTTGGGATTTAAAATCAGTTTTCATTCACCTAAAGAATCCATAGTAACTGGCATAACAGGCACCTAGTTGTAAGATTGCAAGAAAAAATTTACTTAGGTAAGTAATAAATGTTATCAGTACTTCAAATAAAAAAACAAACAATATATTTGAAGTAGTTTTATGTGTTATTTCAAAAAAAGGACAAACTTGAGCCAAAATTACAGGATCACTATAGTGAGAATAAAATGTTTAGTTTTGTAATTTTAATCTCGAGCACACCAGCCAAAATCTAAGCAAATTTTCTTTTTATGACCATTCAATCACTATTGCTTTAATATTAAAACATTTTGGCACAGAATACAATTATAACATTCATGTGTAGATTAAGAGGGGTTTATACTGAAGGAAATTTTAATGTTTTGGACTTTTCAAAAAATTACAAGAGAATACTTAAATGAGTAACCAATAAGACTGATATCATTTTATCAGTACTGTTTATCTATCATTTATTAAGCCATTTGCACATAGCTACTGTGATGTATACAACATAATCGACCTATACAAACAATAATAAATAACAACAACAAAAGAAAAATGTTTGACTTGAAAGTTGGTGAGCAAACTTTTATTAAAAGGACGGGGATCATGGCAACAATTGTGTTCTTCAATATACCAACTGGAAAATTTACAAAAAATATATATATGTAAATATATATATATATATATATATATATATATGGGAGAGAGAGAGAGAAAAAACATTTTTGAAGAAATAGAAAATAAATAATAATTACAAAAACATTCTTGTTCATTTAAGTTAGAGAATTACAATGCCAAGAGAAAATTCTAAAATGTGAAGAATGCAATTTTTAGAAAATGCAAAATATTTTCAAATTACTCAGTAAATTTAAATTGGATTATTTAAGCAGCAATTTACTATTTCTCCCAGAAAATTGAAATCAGTTTCTGATTTAAAACCTGGATTAAAAGAAAAATACAAATGTTTATTGATGTGACTAAAAAGTAATTACAATAAAAGGTAAATTTCTTAAATTATTTTTCTCTTGTTTCTTTTTTTTTTAAAGTAAAATTGAACCACAACTAAAAAATTCTCTTCACTTATTTCAATGATGTAAAATGTAGATTAAGTATTTATATTTTTCTTAAGAAGTTTGTTCTATTCTATTTTTATATGAAAATTAATTATTGCAACAATTTAATAGAGTAACAGCTTTTTTTCTTTTTTTTAAATTCTTTACTGTAGAAATTTTCTACTTTGAAATGTGTGCATAAAATTTAAAACTACAACAGATGTGAATTGAAAATTAAATCAAAGCAAAAATCAACATCCAAATTGACATCCAAGGATTTTTCAAAAAAAGAACAGAAAAAGTTCATTTTTTTTTTTTGTTAGTCCTTGAATATTTTCTCACCTGATTACCAAATGAGGAATCATTTAAGTTGATCTAAATATCAGATCAAAGCATAAAAATAAAAACATCTACAAAATTTGGTCTTTAATACCAAGAATTAAAGGAAATCTTTACATTCAAATATACCAACAAATAAAACTGCAAATCCTCCATTAACAAGTTTTCATTAAAATAAATTTCAAAATATCAATTTAATATTATTTTACATTTTATGTGAAAAAAGTCAAGAACTAAAAAAGGAAATTAATTTGCTGTTCTACAAGTTATTTGTAAAGCTGGCAACCATAGTCAAGAGTAATCCAAAGGCTCTCTTTTCGTGAGTTATAACATGGAGGTGTAGGGGAGGGCGCTACTCCTTTCCCTGGATTGCTCCACTTTACTCTTGATCCATACCTTATAATGCTGAGTGTTAAGCAAGGCGGCATCAAATACCATTTTTTGAATCTTTGGAATGATTCAACCTGAGATTGGACCCCAGTCTCCCAGGCCATTGGTGAACACTCTACATCGGCCAATGTGTAGAATGTTCGCCAATGGCTCAAGAGGCCAGGGTCCAATCTCAGGCCAAGTCATACCAAAGATTAAAAAAATGGTACTTGATGCCTTCTTACTTAATACTCAGCATTATAAGGTATGGATCAAGAGTAGTGGAGCAATCCCGGGAAAGGAGTAGTGCCCTCCCCTACACCTTGGTATACTAGCTAATGAAAAGGGAGCCTTTGGGTTACTCCTCGACTACAGTTGCCAACTTTACTCACTCACATACTATTGAAGTGATTTCAAAATTAAAATAAAACCAAAACTAATAACAAAGATTTGCTAAATTTGTTTTAAACAAAATGGAGGTGGGTATAAATGAAGTTTCTATGAAGTAAAATTGCTTTAGTATCATTAAAAGAGAATTTGCCAAAACTTGATTGATTTAATGTGTTATATATGCAAAAATCTAAAAATAATTTCAGAAGATTCTTAAAAAATCTTAAACACAAATATAAATAAAAGCTTCCAGTCTCAGCACAGATCATCGCAAAGTACTCAGCAAATTTCTTTTATCTGAAAAGATTAAAATTTAATCAAGATAGAAATTGTAATAAATTTTTCAAACTTCCAAAGTGAAATGTAGTCAATAGTTGATACTGCAAAGTTATCAAAAGCAATTCTACCACAAACCTTTTATTTTGATTATTTTAAAATGAAAACAATGTTTATCTTTTAAAAGGTGACCACTGAAAAACTGAATGATTTCAAAAGTCATAACTCATTTTCTTCTTTTTTTTTTTTTTTTTTGCAGGTGTTAAAATATCTCGATATTGATATCTAGCAATGAGTTTCACTCATTGAATTTTTCTTTTCCAATAAAAGATTAATTCTTCAAACTCAGAGAAAATACCAGCAGAATATCTCTGAGCAATAACATAATTCAGAACCTAATCACCTAGTTTGAAAGAACTGGATTAGTTGGGGGATCTTCCAGGAAGAAATCCTTAGCATATTGTGCATACTGACAGTGCTGGAAGCTGTACTGCAGACGGCAACATACTTTTTTTGTGAGTGTACTTAAAAGAACAGGTTTACTTAAATAAATCTCGAACAATTCAAGAACTTAAGAACATTCAAGCCAAAATCCA
Organism: Sepioteuthis lessoniana; assembly: GCA_963585895.1. Taxonomy (NCBI): domain Eukaryota; kingdom Metazoa; phylum Mollusca; class Cephalopoda; order Myopsida; family Loliginidae; genus Sepioteuthis; species Sepioteuthis lessoniana. Next base: position 71,798 of record CAUZXS010000692.1, read on the forward strand.
ATGTTTAGTACTTGAAACTTTTTGTACAGTCATGGAAAATTCTATAAAAAGTGGCTGTATTTTTGAGCAGAAAAATGGTGGTCATTTGAGGATGCTATTGTTCACACATAATAATGAAAAAAAAAATAATTATATTCCAAATAAAATAAAAATCTTTTAAAAACTTGTGTTTGTAAAATTTATTTTTGTTTTATAACATTCAGTATTAAAATCTTTAGTGCCATTTTGTTTTTTTGCTAAGATAGAGCTTGTTTTGGCTGATGTATGTAGACCAAGAATAGAATAACAGGTATTCTGCAGAGATTAAATAACATTACTAGAAAGCAGTGTGTGGAGGACAAAATGAAGACGGGCAAATTTCAAAATGGAGAAGTTAATTAACATCTTTTGGAGCTTAACAGATAAAAAAGTAAAAACATTAACTGACATTCTTGGGATAATGGTGTAAGTGTTATTACGAGATTTGCTTATTGCTTATATCTCTGTTGTATTTTAAAGAGCTGACATCTAAAATTGTTCTGACTGAACATTCATACTACATTTGCATGAAAACAGATCAGAATTTTAAGTCATAGAGGAAAAGTTGATTTTGACAAGCATGATCAAATCCATACTTCAAACCTTTCAACTACCAATCAGTTTGTGTCTATTATGCTAATATATATAATACCTATTGAATACAAAAATAAATATTACATAACCAATACTTCATTGGTCTTAAGAATTCTTCCAATCCAAATCCTGTTCATTTATTAGTTAGCATAGAATCATTTTCAGACAAAGGTCAACAATTAACAAAAAAGACAAAAGACTAAAAAAATTGATAGTTTAACCCAAAATATTTAATAGACATTTATTTTCCATTACTTCCTGAGAGGACATTTCCAAATTCACATTATTTAATATCATATCTGTCCCATAATAACTGCTACATTTGCATACATGCATACATATTTACCCAACCTATCCACTATCACGAGCACGGTGTGACACAAGAGAAATTTTTAAGCTGAGCAAAGCAGGCTAAAATTCAAAGTTTTCCTTCACCTAGACTGGTTGCCTAACTAAGGCTAAAGAACTCTCTCTGTCCTACAATTTACCCATTTTGTGGGGAGGGAGGGAAGGAGAGAAAAGATGGATTCATGCCTTTTCCAAATGAAGTAAAACACTAACAGCCTTGCCACAGGATTTGATCTTGGGTTGTTAAGTCCATTTACTAAGTTAATAAACTTTGCATAAATATTTCATACACTAAATGTAATTATCATGCCACAGAGGTAGTACTATTCTTCAACCTTCTTACATACATACAGGAGTTATAAAAATAGTTACCTAATAAATATAAAATGATATTTTGACATATTTGACCAAGAGATCATAAAATCCATTATATTTTAATTTGGTTCAATCAAGTTAAAGTTAGATTATGATTCTCCCCACCACCACCACAAAAATAAATAAATAAAAATAAACCCCTGAAGATGTTAATCTGGATGAAATCTTAAACTACAAATCAGATTCACTTGAGAAATAAATTGCAAATCCAAATTTGGGTGATTTTTACCTTGGCATATAATAAACATTGCAAATTGCAAATCCAAATAAGCTCTGTTAAATGTTCTTGAAGCAGCCAATTTTGGCAATATATCAATGAAATACAAAAAAAGATAAAGAATCTGAATTCTACTTACCATTTTCACTTGGATATTTGAACTTTTACATAAGGTCATTTATGTCCACCCTAATAGATTGCTAGATGACATTATTTATACTTAATTCTGGTAAACAAAATGAGATTCATTATTATATTTAACTGGGATGTTTATGTGAGTCCTTGTTTTGTTTTTTTTCTTCATAAATGTTAAATGGCTTATTTATGCACCATGATTAGTTTTTATTTTGTTTTGTTTTTTATAAATTAAGGGAAAAAATTAACACTGAGAATGGTTTCATTGCAATTGTCTATTCCTATTGGCTTAATTAAAGTCATAAAATGAAAGCATATATGCATTGTGTGGCAGTAAATATGTTAATACACATTTATACATTGATTAAATCAATGGACAAATGTAATAATGTCATTTGATTTGGAAAAAAATACACAGAATGTGGCTTGAATTTTAACAACTGAGCAATGTTAAAAAGTTCATTTGATAAGTCAAATTTTTAAAATTCTTACTTTTTAGTACTAAAAGTCTATGACTATGATGTTATTTTTTTCTATAATTTTCTTTCAAAACTATCAAGACTCCCACCACCTTAAAATAAGTGCAGTCATTGGATTATTTCCCTTGGTAAAGAGAATCTTATACTAAATTCTGGAAGAACAATGCACAGACTACCAAGCCTTCATAGAAACAAAAATCAAACTGTAATATTGACAAGTGTGCAGTATTACAAAAGAAACCTATTTTCTGAATGAATATTGTCACATTTTTTAAAAATTTAATAACCAATTTATCCTTCAAACCAAAGTTCCAAATTTAACCTGTTGTATAAAGTTATATTTTAAAACAGGTACAAAGTTATATTTTAAATGAAGTTATAACAGGTTTTACAATCTGGTCAGTTATATAAGTTTATTTAAAACTTATTTTTGTATCTGTTTTGATTCTTTGGTACGGTGAGTTTGAAAGGGATATTTTTTGTGCTAAAAGAATAAAAATTAAATGCATACCTTCATAATACATAAAATACACATATTACAAACAAATTAGTTGGTGTTATATTTTTAGGAGGTAAATTTACTTCCTTCATAAATAAATGTTAGCCATATTGTCTTAAAGGTATTTTTAAACTGATTAATAGATTATTTTGTTTGAGAAATATTTCCTTTTCTGCTAGAGAACAATTGCAAAATGACAAAGATTTACAAACTGGAGGAAAGTTAGAAAAGAATTTAAATAAATTCAAGGAGATAAAAAAAAAGAAAAACCCACAGAAGTTTTCTACAATTTTGTGAAAGTTTAGCATTCTGTAAAAAGGACTCCTTCAAAAATATTTTTTTTTTACATATATCACAACAATCATTTCCATAAAAATGATCAATTAATCAAACAAAATGTCTTTCTCATTTATGTGGACATTACCATTTTGTAGAGAAGAATCCCCATTGTCTTTTGCCTTTTCATTTTCTTCATTAGGTAAGAGCTGAGCAGAAGAACTGTTCTCTGACTCTCCTTCCAAGAAGCCTGTGACTTCCATTTCATAGGTGCCAATGAGCCCATCCTGCTTAATAAGATACAGAACAGACCTTGAAGGCCACAAGAGATGCACAAGACAAATAGCTGACAAATAGTCGGCACCATATGTAATACTGAGAATAGTTTTGTACCGCCACAGCGCAGAGATCTGAGAACTGATCATAACAAGTACGGGGAGGTAGAAGAACCAGACAAGGATTCCAGCACCAAAATGCTGGAAAAAGAGCAATCTTTTTGATTGTGGATCATTAAGGAATGTCCGTCGAAGTTCAAAAAGGAACCACAACATGATGACTATACGAAAAAGAAGAGTAAGGTAGCCTGGTCCAGTCTGCCATTCATCAATATTTGAGATGATATCAATTTCTGTGAGGTTCCACACAAAGAGCAGAGCATTAAGGAAAGTGTATAGACCCCAGACAGAGAAGACAATCCACTTGCCCTCGAGTTGGATGCGTGTAATTGCCCAACCTTTTGCAATGACCAAAACCAGCAGAACAAAAAGACACTCGGCCAAAACATCAATTCCATTACCAATTATTGACAACCACGACAGGCCAATGCCATCAAATGCAAATTTTATAACATGCAAGAAGTTGAGCAAGATGCCCACCAACTCAAGGACAATGTTCAGAGTGAGCAATTTAGTGACAGGGTGTTGTGTTAGTTTGTTGCATGCCCGCAACCAAATAGGTAATAATATACAATAGAACAACAAGGCAATCAGGTAGATTTCAACGACATCATGCAGTTCAAAAGAAAATTGATGTTCAAATGGATTGATGTGTTTGGTCGAAGGATGACCATTGACCATCCAAATGTCATAGGCAATCTCAATGTTGGTAGGGGATTGGATCCATTCACATGTTGTCTGGTTGATGATTTCTCGACGGCAACTGGTCAGACTGAGATACCAAAATCTCGGACGTTCCAAATCTCGTATTCGATATGTAAATTGATATCCATCAATCACATCTTTTGGATCATCCTAAAATAAATTATCAAAATCAGATGAGGAAAAAGAAATTAATGAATAAAAAGATTACATTATGGATTTAGAAGACAATATCAAATAACAATTTTAATGTTCAAATTTGGCAATTTAGAATAGACCAGTTAAAAAATTAGTATTTAAATATCTCATCTGTAATCAGCCTACACACACACACACACACACACACTAGCAAAAATTAGCCAATGCACACACTAGTAAAATCTGCAATAAAATTACACATAATTCCTTATTCTATAATTATAAATCTATGTCATTAAATCAATCACTTTTTATTTTCTTGATAGAAAAATGTATAAAACAATTAAGGGAGGTTTTTTTTAATGAAATAATATACAAGGCATCTTTTCTCAGATTTGTTTTAATTTCTGATTTTTGACAGAAATATTTTAAATATTCAATGAAAATCATTAAGTAAAAATCTGGAAGGAATTTTTCATCCCATTTAGGAAAAAAACGTGCACTTCATGTGATATTTCAAAAACTAACACATTGCATTTTATTTCTACAGACGTTACGGATAAAAAATAAACTTTCATTCATCAAGTTTTTTTTTTTCTAAATTCAAACAATCTGCTTACATAGCAACAAATATATTTTGAACTTAAAGTCAAAAACAAAATTCTCTTACTCCACAGACAAATACTCTATGGGCACTTCACATAGTGTAATGTGAACAAGCTAGACTAGCAAGCCATTACAAGTGAATTTGATTCTCATTGAATGCCTATACATCAGGCCTTGTATTGCAACTAAGAAAATCTTAATAAGTAATTATACAAATATTCTAGATCTGTAAAAATGTACAAAAGAGAAGTCAATAATGAAATAGATATGAAATCAATAGTTAGTCTAGTTTTTATATTGTCATTTTATTAATTAGGACATCCCAACGATAATTACAAATTACCTAGACCACATTTTTGTTTTGTTTTTTGTGTTCCTCCTAGTGATGATACAACCCAGTATAATACCATACAAAAGGTATAGAAAGATTTGTTTTGTGGCACAAAATTCTATTTTTATTATATGATCAAAAACTTATAAACAATTATTATAATAAAAAATATTAAAAGAAACTACAAATCTTAAATAAAAATGTATTTTTAAAAAGTTTTGATTACAAAACATCAAGATAAACAACTAAAAAAAAAAAAAAAATTGATTATTCATTCATATATTCATAACATAAATGTATCACTTAAATGAAGACTAAAATTGGTCTAAATGTCGCCTATTTTCATCACACACACACACACACAAGGCATTTCCCAAACTAAGAAATGGCTGAATGAATCAACAACTTCTTTTGTTTAGTTTTTAACAATGAAAATATGGATAATCTACCACAAACAAGAAATAAAACAGGAGGCTCTTTATTTATCATTTTTACTGAAGAAAAAGTCATCAAAGCTTTGCAAAACTTCCTAAACATCTCTTCTCTAGGATCATATTAAATCCTTTATATTTTAGATAAAAAAAATTTTAAAAAAAGAGTTGGGTTATTTTGAACAAAGTATTAACAGAACTTTTCAACTTTTCATAACAAAATGGGAAAAAACATAATGAATAGAAAAAGGTGATGATTATATCAATTTACAAAAAGAGTTAAGAGACTAACCAGTCAGTCTCACATACACTGCTTGTAAAATCATGAAAAAGATTACATAAAAGTCATGTTGATAGACCATAGGCCTTTGACTCTCTCTTGCCATTTGTCTATTATCCATTACTCTTGGCTGTTCCTCTAGCCTGCATTCAGTGTCTGCAAAGATCTGATGTATGCAAGTCCTTGTTAGTTGGCTAACGCTAATGTGTCCATGTGTAGGAGTCCATTGGAGAAAGCTCATTCTTACTTCAACAGTACTCAGCATATCTTGTTCATCTCACTTTGATGGTTTTTTGAGATGGGTAAGTGGCCATACAGTAGCTGTTTTGTGGGGTGCTGCTTCAAGGATTTGTTCAAATAGCCCATAGCATTCTTGTGTAGCTCCCATTTGGCTTTTTCTGCAAGAGTCTAGGTAGTGCAACTATACGGTAGTACCAACATGGTCGCAACTTAAAAGAAATTCTGTTTTATTTTATCAGAGATCAGATTTCTGTATGGTCAAGAGCAGTCCATTCCTTTCCTATGCAAAAGTTGATGTCACTTTCAGTAGATGAGATATTACTGGCAAGGTATGAAAACTGGTCAACTAATTTTAGAGGCTTGCCACTTAAATGAAGATGACTCCTTTGTTTAAAACACGTGAACTGTTTTATCTGCATTCATATAGAGACCAATGCTTCTTATTGGCTTGGACATATCATCAGTGATAGTTTCCACAGGATATCATTTGCTTCTTTGCCATTTTTAATATGAAACCATTTTCTTTTATTAGATCTATTGAAATTCCTTATAATGTAGACACAGCTTATAAACAGATATCGTACAAATGTATCTCTTTGCAAGACTCCAGCAACAACATCAAAGAAGCCAGTGTGATCATCATCAGGTGAGCAAACCCCTGGTTTTGTGTTTTTGTAAAGCATTATTATAGTAGACGGTCTGTTCTATTCGGGGGGGGGAGTTAATTTCATTTTTTTTTCCTTTTCTTTTCTCTTGGTGGGGGGCTGGGGTGGCATTAGGTGTTTTAGGCTTTTACTTTTTCTTATAAACTACTGTTAGGGCTTTCTTTACCAATTTTTAAATTATATTATAGAAGAGATTCAAAAACATTCTGCCGTTTTCGCTGACATTAGGACAGAGAGAGTCTTTAAGATCAATTTGGGTTTACAGTAGAGTAAGCATGTCTTTACATTTAAAACGCATAGTTTAAGCATTATTTTACAAACAAAATACAGCATAACATTTTGTAAAAATTCAGCATTTTAAATTAATAGGACTTAAAGACATACTGACCAATATTGATACATTTCTTCCTCTGTTGGCTCGTGTGTTCAAATGTTTCTTCTTTATTTAATGTTTACTTACTACTGAATTTTAGGGACGGTCTGTTCTATTCGGGGGGGGGAGTTAATTTCATTTTTTTTTTTTCTTTTCTCTTGGTGGGGGGGGGCTGGGGTGGCATTAGGTGTTTTAGGCTTTTACTTTTTCTTATAAACTACTGTTAGGGCTTTCTTTACCAATTTTTAGATTATATTATAGAAGAGATTCAAAAACATTCTGCCGTTTTCGCTGACATTAGGACAGAGAGAGTCTTTAAAATCAATTTGGGTTTACAGTAGAGTAAGCGGGTCTTTACATTTAAAACGCATAGTTTAAGCATTATTTTACAAACAAAATACAGCAGAACACACGAGCCAACAGAGGAAGAAATGTATCAATATTGGTCAGTATGTCTTTAAGTCCTATTAATTTAAAATGCTGAATTTTTACAAAATGTTATGCTGTATTTTGTTTGTGAAATAATGCTTAAACTATGCGTTTTAAATGTAAAGACACGCTTACTCTACTGTAAAGCTAAATTGATTTTAAAGACTCTCTCTGTCCTAATGTCAGCGAAAACGGCAAAATGTTTTTGAATCTCTTCTATAATATAATTTAAAAATTGGTAAAGAAAGCCCTAACAGTAGTTTATAAGAAAAAGTAAAAGCCTAAAACGCCAGGGAAAAAAAAAAAAATTAAAAATTAAAAAATAAAAAGCCAAGGAAAACGTCCCAATACCGCAAAAAAAAAAAAAAAAAAAAAAAAAAAAAAAAAAAATTCAGTACCAGTGAAAGTCATTCGAAAGTACCTTGATCTTGGACTTTAACTAAGTTAAAACTTATAAAAAAAAAAAAAAAAAACTTCAATCATATTTACCCCCCACTTTTTATTTTTTTACATTTTTTTTTATTCTTTTTTTTTTAATTTTATTTCATTTTATATACGTACACATGGGAAGCAGCATGATGTACGTAAAGGTATTTGAATAAACACATGGGCGACCAAACTCAATACCTAAACGGGTCCTGGACGTGAGTTTGACGACTTTACGCTCAGGATCGTTAGTTCGATCGGGGAACTACTGCTGCTCCTCTATAAGAGTGGCTTCTATAGAAGAGAATAAAACAGCCATCGAAAGATAACCATGACCCACACTCAAACCGCATACACAAACCGCATCGCTCTTCGCGCAGGTAAAAAAGGGGCGCGTCCTGCTGAGGTTGGAGCCCTGGCCTCAGTGTTCGAAAAATCAGCTCAGAGCTCAAACAATCAAAACTACTAAAATGCAAGCAAACACTACAAATAGCCACATTTAACGTAAGAACCTTAAATAGAATAGGACAACTACCAGAGCTAATCGCATCGGCCGAAGAACATAAGATTGACATAATATACATACAAGAACACAGATACACGCACACCGAAGATATCAAATATCACGAAACTGGCAATGGGTGGTCGCTCGTCACCGTATCCACATGGAAAAACTCTGTCAACTCTGCAGTAGGAGGGGTAGGATTACTTATAGGACCAAGAGCATTAAAAACGATAAATAGCGTTGAGAAAATACAACCTTGAATGATGGCAGCTACTTTTAACGGCAACCCCAGAGCAACAATTATCTCATGCTACAGCCCCACCAATGTTAGTGAAGAAACTGAACTAGTCACCTTCTACGATGAGTTATCCTCATTAGTGCGTAGCATCCCGAAACACAACATGTTAGTCATTGGCGGAGACATGAATGCCCAAATCGGGAAAAACGGAAACAACAAATACAGCCTCCACAACACGTCAAATAGGAATGGGCAACATCTAACAGATTTCATGATAGAAAATAGATTAGCATGCCTCAATACAAACTACCAAAAAAGGGAGGGAAAACTATGGACATACACGTACGCAAACAATACTAAAGCTCAGATAGACTACGTCCTTATAAACAAGAAATGGAAAAATAGTGCAATGAATTGAGAGGCATACTCCTCTTTTGAGGGTGTGTCCACCGATCACCGAATAGTCACGGCAAAAATACGGTTAAGCCTACGAAAAAACGCCAAACGAACAGCGACCACCAAACACTATGACTGGGCCCTATTGAACAACAGAGATATAAGAGATAAATACGTATTAGAATTAAGAAACAGATTCGAAACACTACAAGAAAAGACGGAAAAAAGTACTCCAAACGACGAAGATGAAAATTTCGTCAATGCACACCTCGAGGCAGCAGCGAAATACATTCCAACAAAACTCAAAACTAAATATAGAGTCCCTTGGGAAACATTAGCGGTGAGAGAAAAATGTGCACTAGTGAAAACAGCCTCCAAAAACTATCGAAAAAACCCAACAAACACAAATGCCTTAAAACTAAAAACGGCACAATATCAATTAGCAGGCATATATATAAAGGAATAGACAGAATACATTCAAAATCAGATAGATAAGATTAGAGACTCGGTGGAAGATAGACAATCTAGGATAGCCTGGCAAACAATAAACGAAGTGAGTAGAAGAAAGAACACAGCCAAAGCAAAACTGAAAGCAGCAAACCAACAAGAAAGAATAAAACTGTGGAAACAGCACTTCGAAAACTTACTAGGAAACCGACCGAAAATAACACATGAACCAATCACCAGAATAATTAGCAAACAATTAGACATTAAACTAGGACCATTCACACAAGACGAACTCGACTCGGTTCTCAGAAAAATTAAAAATAGGAAAACTGCAGGGCTGGATGAAATTCCCCCGGAAGTATGGAAGACCAGACAATTCGATGACATACTGCTCCGACACTGCAACGCAGTATACAATCAAAATCCGATAGATGGATGAAAAGATGCATACTCCCCTTCCCTAAAAAGGAGGACCTCGGATTAGCCAAAAACTACCGAGGCATAACACTTACATCCATAGCAGCCAAAATCTACAATGCCCTACTACGAAACCGCATAGAACCCGAAATCGACAACATACTTAGAAAAAACCAAAATGGCTTCCAAAGAAATAGATCCATGACCTCACAAATATTAACCATCCGTAGAATCCTTGAAGGTGTACGGGCAAAAAACCTACAAGCGACATTAATTTTTGTTGACTTTACCAAGGCTTTCGATTCCATTCACAGAGGAAAGATGGAACAAATCCTACTAGCGTACGGCATACCTAAAGAAACCGTAGCGGCAATAACAATTCTCTATAGAAACACTAAAGTAAAAGTACGATCACCAGATGGAGACACAGAATACTTCGACATTGTAGCAGGAGTACTACAAGGGGACACGCTGGCCCCATACCTCTTTATCATTTGTCTAGACTACGTACTTAGAACATCGATTGACAAAATCAAAGAGAATGGCTTCGAACTGACGAAGAAAAGAAGCAGAAGATACCCCGCAACAACAATTACCGACGCCGACGACATAGCGATACTGGCAAATACACCTGACCAAGCCGAAACACTACTACATAGTTTGGAACGAGCAGCAGCAAACATAGGCCTCTATGTTAATGCACACAAAACGGAATATATGTGCTATAACCAAACGGGGGACATCTCCACTCTAGAAGGAACCCCTCTTAAACTAGTAGACAAATTCACGTACCTAGGAAGCAGCGTCAAATCAACCGAAAAGGACATCGAAACGAGGTTAGCGAAAGCATGGACAGCTATCAATAGGTTATCGATTATTTGGAAATCAGACCTAACCGATAAAATGAAACGCAGTTTCTTCCAGGCAGCAGTCACATCGATACTGCTATATGGATGCACTACATGGACACTAACAAAACGGCTGGAGAAGAAGCTAGACGGCAATTACACAAGAATGCTACGTGCAATCTTAAACAAGTCCTGGCGGCAACACCCCACAAGACACCAACTGTATGGCCACCTACCCCCTATCACGAAAACTATTCAAGTTAGACGAGCCAGACATGCAGGACACTGCTGGAGAAGCAGGGACAAACTCTTAAGTGATGTACTTTTATGGACCCCCACACATGGCCGTGCAAAAGCAGGACGACCAGCACGAACATACATTCAGCAGCTATGTGAGGATACGGGATGTTGTCCTGAAGATCTACCTCGGGCGATGAACGATAGGGGGGAGTGGCGAGAGAGGGTCAGGGATATCCGTGCTACCAGCGCGATATGATGATGATGATTATAGTAGAAACAGTTTCTTAGAGAAGAGCATATGCAAGAAGTATTTGCTCCATCTTTCCTCTGTGTATGAAGTCAAATGCCTTAGAGAAATCTACAAATAAAAGTGTTACCTTCAATGATTTGATGAACAGTCAGAATCTGCTTTTTTAATTTTAACTTTTTTCAGTATTGAATCAAGTTCTTTCACCATAAACTGTCCAAGTTTGATGTCTAGTCGACCATTGATAATTTCTTTAGTAGGTTTATCCATGGTTTCAGGAGGGTTTCCAAACAGATTGAAATGTTCTTTCCACTTCTAAAGTCTTTTTCTTGGTTGGCAGCTTTTAGTTTTGCTCTTGAGGTGCTCTTCTTTCAGCTCAGTTCATTTACTGCTTGCCATGATAATCACGATTGTCTATCAACGGAATTTCTGATTTTATTGATTTGGCCTGAAATGTATTTTAATGGTTCCTATTGGTATGTATTAGTACTCTCTAGACTAAGTTTCAACACATTGGCATTTGTTGGGTTTCTTTAAATAAAGAGACTTTTTTTCATGTCATCTCATTTTCCCAAACTGGTATTGATTCCCAGGGAACTCTACATTTGGTTCTTGATTTGCTTCATGTGCACTTAATCACTGCTTCTATGTGGGAAGTAACAAAGTTTACATATTCGTCATTTGGAGTATATTTTTCAGATGCCTTCTGAAGAGTAACAAACTTATATTTCAACGTAATATGATAAAAGCCTTCACTACTTTGATTTTAAGCAGGATTCTTATTTGCAATTAAACTAGATTTTTATAGAATGTTCTCTTTGTTATAAATGAATTTTCCTTCTGTTTAATTAACTCGGTTTTTGTGTAAATAAAACCTTAAGTACAAGGTACATTTCCAAAGTATGTTAAAAAAGTATCAAGCCTAAAGTTGCATTTATCAAGGCAAAAATAAATAATATATGTGAGATTTTCTTCAAAATAGTTCCCTTAGCATTTAATACTTATTCCAGTGAGTTTTTCATTTGTCAGAGCACCTCTGAAACCCCTTTTTTGATATGGTGTGAATCGGCGTTATCATTTCTTTTAATGTCCTCTCCATCCTCAAATCTTAACCTCAAGACTAATTTTTAGTTTAAGAAACGAGTCTCACATTAATCGATCTGCTATGGAGAGTGCTACACTCGCATAATCTTCCATTTGATAAACAACTGTTTTAACTATTGATCAAAAAGTATATAAACTTGGTACTGGCAGTCTAGATATCACTTTATTATATAAGTTGATCACTTGTGCACATCTTCATTTAAATCTAATTTAAAGAGATTCAATTGTGATACTTTTTGATCACACCTTATATAAAAACTAAAAGGTATTTACAAATTAGATTTAAGCAAAATGTAACGTTGATAAACACATTATGACAAAGTACAGAAATAAAATAGACAAACATATCTTTGTAAAGGTTGTCAGTAACATTTATTTTCATGATATGAATATCTAAGTGTATGAAGATATGAGAACAGTTCAGTGGTCTAAATATTTGACAACTACAACTCAAGGAATACAGTTACATTTCTAATGATAGGTTTATCTGTTATTCTTACAATGTTTTAAAAGGCAAATGATATATAGCGTCCATTATTCAGCATTAAGTTTTCGTGTTTTACATAACTATTATATATACAATATTTTATCAGTGATAAAATTTATTCCAATGCAGTGCAAATCCATTGACGTTATTACATGGATTTATTCAAATGATTATTCTTATTGAAGTTATTAGACGGATTTATTTAAATGATTGTTCTTATTGAAGTTATTACATAGTTCATTCTTGCATCATTTTGTCCTCATGATGGTGCTTCTTGGTCATTCCGGTCAAAATAAAGATGAAGGATTTTTACAACCTAATCCAGAGATTTGAACCTTACACCCTTTAATCAATGCTTATATCCACTTGGTCACTATCTCAAAGTACATTAGATCAGTTTGTGCGATTTTGTAGCTTTTAAAGTTTTTTGGGTTTTTTCATTAATGTCAGGAAGTTTAACATTTGTTATGTTGGGTTTGTACAACTGATGATTTTCCATCTGATATTATAAATTGATTTATTTAAAAACTGTTTAAATTTTGGTTGTTTACATACCCAATATTTTGGCTGTTTTCCTCCC
>CAUZXS010000693.1:10000-27503 GCA_963585895.1 Sepioteuthis lessoniana
TTCTTAACTGTATCAAACCTAAAATTGAGAAAATTCTTAAGAAAATAAGAATTGCTTTTTGGCGAAATAGCTCCACATCACATATTCTTACAATCTGTTAAATCATGGGATTTTGTGCAAAAAATCTTGAGGCAACACTGTTGTTTGTAGATTTCTCCAAGGCATTTGATTCCATACACAGAGAGAAAATAAAGCAAATACTTCTAGCATATGGTCTCCCCTAAGAAACTGTTACTGCTATAATGATGCTTTATTAAAACACGAAAGCAATGGTTCACTTACCTGATGGAGACACAAACTTCTTTGACATTGTTGATGGAGTTTTGCATCATTAGTATTATATTTGTTTATTTTATTATCTGCTTAGACTATGTACTTCGAATGTCGATAGATACAATAAAAGAAAATGGCTTTACACTAAAAAAGGCTTGAAGCAGATGAAATCTTGCAAAAACTATAACAGACACAGACTATGCAGATGATATAGCCCTTCTTGCAAATACACCTGCCCAAGCTGAATCCCTACTGCATAGACTGGAGCTGGTAGCTGGGGGTGTTAGCCTTCACATGAATGCAAATAAAACAAAGTTCATGTGTTTTAAATGAGAAGGAGTCATCTCCACTTTAAGTGACAAGTATATGAAATGAGTAGACAAGTTCATGTATCTTGGTTGTAGTGTCTCATCTACTGAAGGTGATGTGAATATATGCCTAGCGAAAGCATGGACTGCTATCAATAGGTTATCAATCATATGGAAGTCTGATCTATCCAATAAGATAAAATGGGATTTCTTTCAAGCTGTGGCTTTGTCAATACTACTGTATGGATGCACCACATGGATGCTAACCAAACACATAAGGAAAAGCCTGATGGGAACTATACAAAAATGCTACAAGTTATCTTGAACAAATCCTGGAAGCAACACCCATGAACCAACAGCTGTATGGTCACTTTCCTTCCATCTCTAAAACCATCCAAGTAAAATGAACAAGACATGCAAGACACTGCTGGAGTAGCAAGGACAAACTTATAAGTAATGTTCTTCTATGAGCCCCTACACATAGATGTGCTACTGTTAGCTGACCAGCAAGAACTTATTTATACCTGTTCTGTGCAGGTAGTTTGGAAGACCTGCTGGGAATGATGGATAATAGGGATCAATTGGGAGATAGCGAGAGTCAGGAAAATCTGTGCTAACAGTGTGACTTGATGATGTGGTTTAATGTAATTTGTGTGAATATAACTTTGATTTCTTCTGGAAAATGAACTTTTTAAAGTATTTAACTGATGTTCAATTTACAATTAAGCTAAACTGGATTTCAATTTTTAATTTTTATGTAAGTTGCAGGTTTTTTTTTGTTAATCATCAGCATCATTTAATTTTAAACTAAAAAAATGCAGCTTCACCTTTTTTCTTCTTCAATTTCCTGTACTTGAAGAAGAAAAAAATTTCATTTTCTTTTTGTAAGCAATTTCAGGAATTCAGTTTGTTATGCTATGAAGACCCTAACCATTGTTTTGATAAAAATAAACATGTCAATTCTCAATAGTTATGAAAATATTGATCTGGTAGAGACTAATGAAAAAGCATCTGAAAACTTTATAGAATATAGTATTTAAAGTTGTTTGGCAGGTAAAAAAAAATGCAGCTTTATTTTTTTGTAATCTTTTTAGACTTCTACACTTTAAAATGACCCTTTTTTGTATAAAGACACATATTATACATACACTGTAAATCAAACTTCTACTTTCTAAATTAATTTTTCTTGAAAATGAAAGATTTTCACTCTGCATAAGAGGAAATGAAAGATTTTCATACCAAATCAAATCCTAACCTTTTTCATTAACTAAAATAGATTATTTTCATCAGTTATCTGAAGTTTTGATTGCAAAAAAATTATGTATATGTGTTGTAAAATGGGTACTTGCTACTTTTTTAAAAATTTCATCATTTGTGTTTTTATTTTGTATAGCTTGGTCAAGGAGCTCCCAGTCGAGAACCCATTATCAGTGAAGATGAACAGAAGCAAATGATGGCTTACTATTACAGAAAACAAGAAGAGTCCAAGGTAAGTATTTGTCACTGCCTCTCACCAGACAGGACAAGAAGAGTCCAAGGTAGAGTGATGATAATATCTTAAGGTTTTCAGTTTTTAATGATTCTAAGTTGAGAATTGAAAGTAAAATAAGTGAATGTTCTACACTAGAAGTTATAATGTTTCAGGTTCAGAATGCAGTTTTTGTAAATGATTATATTATTAAAACATTGAATATGAAGATATGATAATTGTTTATTCTTAGATAATGTATTGCTGAAGATATGAAGGTGCTTGTGGTGTAACATTGTAGAGAGTGAACTTGGTTAACTGAGGTCACATCCTAAATGAGGATGTTTGCATTTCACACTGCACTAAGACTCTTGATAAAGGTATGGGTTCCTAGTTAGACTTGACTGGGCTCTTTAACCATGTTATGGCAACCTATCAAGAAAAAAACCCTTTGGAGGTGCCCGTGGTGTAATTGTTATCGTCGTAGGAAATGGACACGGCGACACGAGTTCAAATCCTGGACGAGGCTGATTGCATTTCACATAGCGCTAATACCCTTGGGAAAGGTATGAATCCAATTATTCTCCCTCCACCTATGGGTAAATAGTAGGACAGACTGGGTTCTTCAGCCTTGGTGAGGCAACTAGTCTAGGAGAAGGAAAACTCTGAATTCAAACCTGTTAAACTCCGCTTAAAAATTGACCTTGTGTCATATCCTGCCCGAGTGGAGGGGTTGGTAAATAGGATCAAGAAAAAAACCCTCTGAATTCAAACCTATTGTAGACCTGTAAAGGGATAGGTTCCACTTGGTTATTCTTGCCCAAGTAGCATCCTCATAACCCAAACCCGGTTACAGGACAAATGATGAATCCAGGTAAATAAGACTTAAGCATATCTACATTTCCCTATGAGAATGGATGGATATTTTGAAGTAAGATTTTAAGGCCATAAAGTTTTAAAAACTATGCTCATTGTTGAAAAATTCTGTCATTTTTCTCTCTCTCATTCTGTGACAGAGTTGAGTATTCTGCTATATTCATTTATTAACAGGAATTGTAGATTTTGAGTCGTATCAGTTTATTAAATTGGTCATCTTATCTACATACTAGAAATTATTTGTTCAATTGAATCTCTTTTTTTTAATATTCTTCAGCCCTCATTAGGTACTATAATCTGAGAAAAAGGATATGACCAACAGGATTATCAGCTAAAATGTTGGGTTAACAACACTGAGAATATAAAGAAGAGATTCAATTGTCCAAACAATTTCTGTTTTGTTCATGTCTTTTCTATTTAGCATAGATGCACTTTACAAATTAAAACATTTCTATAATTTTCATTTCATCTTGATTCTTTACTATTTTATTTTGTCCAACCAAGAACAGGAAACATGCTGTAAATAAAATATCTTTTTTGATTGTAGAAATTGTCGACTGATTCAGATGACTCTTATTTAGATGCCAAATGGGCTGATAATCAATTGCTCAAAAAACAATTCCAGGGTCTGACTGACATTAAATGGGGGCCACGGTGATGATGATTTGTAAGTATCTTTTCATATATATTTAAAATCTATTTACTTCTCTCATTTTTTCCCCTTCTAAAAATAACTATTTGTTAAATTGATTGTTATTGAAGAAAATTATGTCCAGTCCAATGTCAGAGGCATGTGATAACAGGGACATTTTCCTTATTTTATTAGAAAAAAAGTTAATATTTAAAGAGACATCTTGAAATGAACTTTAATATATAATTTTCTTTATTAAATACACAAAAGAGAAGAAAAAACAGACAAAAATAACTGTAAAATTTGGAATTTATTAATTCATTATATATATATATATATATATATATATTCTATTTACATTTTATGAACAAGTTTATAACAAATTTGTACACACTATTAAACAAACAAAAATCTTTCATTTTTTTCTTCTCATAATCCAGGGCTGTAAGGATTTATTTAAACAAATCAATCCTGGATTTAAAAGAAAATCCAAGTCATGAATAGCTCCTTGTTTCTAAATGTTAACAGTATGCTAAGAACACAGTCTATCTTTGGAAATGCCATTTATTTATTTGCAATGAATTAGTCAAACCACCATGTTAACTTTTTATAAACTCAAAAGAAGTTGTTGATATATATTGCTATTAAATAGCTTACTTTTCAGACATTTGCTTTGAGATGAAAAGAACCCATTGTTTTAATTATTAATTCTAAAGGCAGTTTTAATTAATATTTGCAGTTACTAAACTTTATTACACTTCCTAAATAAAAATGAGTTTCTTCTGCAGAGTCGTATCCCTTATTTCCTAACCAGAAAATTCTCGTGTTAAATTGATTATTTCGGTCTTTCTTCTAAAAATGTATATAGTTTGTCATTTCTCTGTTTGTCAGTGATTAATTTTCTTAAATCCCTTTGACAGTTGTTGATTGTTTTTAGATTGTCAATAAGGCTGTTGTTGGCACTGTTATACTGCTGTAATATTTAGGAACAATTAAAAAAATTTTTTTTAAAGAAGCCATCTTATTTCTGGTCCCAAAACCATGGCTTTGTTAAAATAATAGATTGTCACAATAAATAGATAAAAATTTATTTTTTAAACCCTAAAAAACAAAAACAATCATTGAATATAATTTTTGTTTATATACAAAATTTCATTGATCTGAAATTTAAAAAAATACACAAATGAGATAGCAGTTCTTTGCTTTATTTTGCATGATATTCATAAATAATAAATATTGGAAAATATCTATTTAATATTGATTCTACAGTGATAAATATTTGTACTTTTAAAAAGTATGTTCTTTGTTTTTATGATTTAAATAAATTATAGTTTGGTTGTACATTTTAATCATTCACCTCTTGATATCTAAGCTTTGTTACATTAAAAATACTTGAGATTATTTCAAATTTTCATTAAAAGATAAAGTTCATTAGAACAAAAAAAAAACAAGAAAAACTTTAGTGTTTTTGTAAATCACATTTTGTAAGAGTATTGCAATTTTATAATTGCAATTTCATTTTAAGCTTCAGTCATTTTGACTACCAGTTGAAATATTAAAAAATCTTAATACATTTTTTATTACAAAAGTGAAAAAATAAATTTACAAACTCAAATTATTATTTTTGTTCAATTTCACTTACTATTTCCTAATTCTTAACAGAAATAAACAATAAATGTTTAAGTTAGTGATGTACTGAAATTTTGTGAAGATGTATTTCATCCTATAAATGTAATCAAGTATATCTGATTCCTAAGTGCAACATAAAACTGTTGCAAAAATGATTAATAATTTCTTGAAGATGAAATGGAGTTATTAGTCAGTAAAACTTTTTATCTCATTTTTATACTCATTGTATAAAATGGCTGTATTTTTTCTCCAACATTTATATGAAGACATTTTCACTGGGTTGAAAATCATTTTTTTATATCTTTGTGCACTGTCTTCTCTAATCACCAGTAAATGACATTTGATTTAGGATCTTTTCATAGAAATAAGAGATATAAAAACAAAGCTTATTTTGATCATTCATATGTACACATTACCTTTGTTTAATCTATCACTTGATGATTGGAGAATGTGCTAATCACAAAAATGAGTAGAAAGAAATTTAGAATTAATAACTACTGCAGACATTATTAAATCCTAACATCATTCATTTTTGTTCTTGGAACAGTAAACAGCCATTTACACAATGCCTGCATGTGATGGCTGTTTTCTTCCTGCCCTATTCCACATTGGATTGAGTGAGGAGAGATAAAGTTATTTTTATCAATTTCTACAAGTTTATCATATCAATTTTTTTTCTTTGTAAAACCATCAATAACTTTTTTTTCATAAAAAAAACATACGACTGATCTCTATTTTATCAAATAGAGATCATGTAGTTTACAATTGTGGGTGGTTAGATTGCATGACTCATATAAATGTTAATATGTAGAGTGTGAGGAAATAATTCAAGTATTTTGATCTCCCATTTTTTTTTTATCATTTTGTGTCTGTCCCCTACTAAAAAAGAGGCAGTTTTACTTGCTTGTAAATACAATCTTATGTAGTGATTATAACAAAAATGGAATCACTGTGGAATAATAAGCCTCAATTTAAATACTGTAAGTTTTGTTGAGCTTTTATACTAAAAATTACACAAAGTTATTAAAACTAGAGTCAACAATTCATATTTTAGATATATAACAAAATTTCTATGAAGTGATACAAAAACTTTTAAAGTTAGAAGATAATTTCTTTTTTACATATGTATTCTGCCCTCCCCATTTTGAATAGTGGGGTTAAAGGTCAACTTGATTGATGAAATTAAAATTATTCAATCACCTTCAGCCACATACATTCAGGACATGTTTTATTCACAGAAAGACTGAAAGTGAAGTGCAATTGTAACATTGTTTCAGTTTATATTATCTTCATATATAACTAGGAAGATCAGAGTAAATGTAGAATTATTCATCCAGCCATCTCAATCAACTTGAGAAGACAATTCCTCCTTCATCTGTTTTTTCTCTGTTAAAATATTTTTGTTATTAGCTGGCATGTACTGGATTGATTCTTACTAAGAGAAAAAAATGAATTCCTCTTTTTTGAAAGGTTTTAGCGATGAGGATAACAACTTTTGTAAACTAAAACTTAATTTAGAATTTGTTGCTAACATCAGCTTAGTGTAATTTAAAAAGTAAGTTGATTTTTACTTATCAAACTCAGATATACTATTGCAATATTTATATGGTATCTGTCATGTTCTCTCTCATTAATTAAACTATGGTATTTGCTAATCCAGGTATTAATATCTGCATCTTGTTTGTTTATTCTATTTGGAGGTTGTTGTTTTTTTTCTTTTTCATAACCACAAAATCGACCTTTTTCTCCTGTTCATCTACTGATAACCTTTTTGTGCCCTTAACGCAATCACACTGGGAAATGTAACCAGGATGGGAAATGACCTGTAGGGTTTCTAATAAAGGGAGATAAATGGTACCTGTATTTAAAAACTAGACATCAATTCAATCATTGAGATACAATCCCATCACCTGTATGAAAGATCAGGAGAAACATTGAAACATGTTGGAACTCTTTTCTGAATTTAATGCTTCTGGAAACTGCTGTCATATTTTCAGAAATAGTTCAGACTTCTGTTTCCAGGATCAGTTCGTAGTGTTGCAGTACGAGGCCCAAAACCCACAAAGTCTATGAATTCATCTGAAGTTGCTCTACGTAATGAAGGGGAGGAGTTTCCAATATGATTGTTCCGAATTGGGGTCACATGTTGGCTGTGAGTTGGTTCAGTCAAGTCCAGCTTAGCTTGTGTTTTCCTTTTGTTGACCACAATAAGCCTTATAATGACCGCTAGCAGCAAACATATGGTGCCAACACATACACCAAGGATGAAGTACAGTGTTGCTTTCTCTCGGTTTTCTGGAAATAGAAAAAAATTGTATCAAGTTAATCGTTGTTATATACTCTGAATTTTATAAATGTTAAACTTATTGGATTCTGGACATTGGTTTGAAGAATGTATGATAAATAATAATCAGTTGGGATGTGAACTTATATCAGTTAATTCTTTCTTGTGATGTTGTTTATCTATCTCTTCTACTGAACCAGACTATATTACACTTCCTGGCCCAGGAACTATGACTATAAAAACAACCAAAATGACAATATGAGTGGACTGAGAATATCAATGTGTAAGAGTGGGCTGAAAAGTTCATTTGGTGCCATATCTATTGTTGTTGACTCTATTGACCAATGGGAACACCAATGGAACACTGCAACACCAATGGAAAAAGTATGTGGATTGTAACGTAACTGTTGAAAAATAAATTTCATTTGGCCACATTCCATGAGAGTATCTTGGTTAGCCCATGAACTTTTCAGCTAGTCTTTGTATAATAAAGATGTTGATTTTCTTTTGACAAAATAAGAATTGATTGTTACAAATAATGACAGGTAATTTTTTTCCCTGGAAAGGTTGAGCTAATAATGTATATATAAAATTTTTGTCTTGATCAGTTCTGGTTTCTATTATTTATATTTTAAATAATATGCTAAAAAGAAAAAGTGTTTCACAAACTGAAGCTTTGGTTTTCATGTTGTTGTTTTTTTTTTTTCAGTTTATAACAAGTGATAAAATTCAGATGAGAGGAATCTTTTCTCTAATGAATGTAACTTTAAAGAAATGAAAATGAAGATAAACTGGAGTGAGAGAACATTCTTCTTTTGTATGTCACCAATGAAAAACTTTTGGTCTGTTATTGGTTCTCTTCTGTTTATAATTAATTCATTTATCCAAATTTCAATGTACAAATTTCAATCCAAATAAATATCCACAAAACATTTTCTTAAAGGTATTCTTTCTTAAATCAATTGTTCAGTAGTTAACATATTATTCTTGCAGAAAAGTCTTTACAAATATGGTGATCATCTATGAAAATGGAATGTCTACATATCAGGTAAGTAAAACTCAAGGTGTCAAAAAAACAGTTTTGTTCTGCTGAATTAATTTGAAAAAATATTGAAAGGTTCACTTCTCATGACTTTGTGGTCATGAGAAGTGAACCTTTCAATATTTTTTTTAATTAATCAGACTAGGCTAAGTTTTGTAAATAACTGGAAATGTCACACAATCCCTTCCCAGTCAATTCTAAGAACTCCGAACTATTCTACTGATATATTTTATTATGAATATAAGTAAGTAAAGTTGGCAACTGTAGTCGTGGGCAACCTGAAGGCTCCCTTTTCAATAGCTACTACACCGAGGTGTAGGGGAGGGTGCTACTCCATCCCCTTGATTGTTCCACTTTACCCTTAATACATACCTTATAATGCTGAGTGTTAAGCAAAAAAGTATCAATTACCATTTTTTAAGTCTTTGGTATGACTCGACCTGGGATTGAACTCTGGTCTCCTGGGCCCCTGGCAAACACTCTACCTACTAGACCAATCTAAGATTCAAGTGAATTAAAACTTAATTTCTCTTGATAAAGATAAATTTGTTGAATAAGAAAAGTTTTGTAAAGTTTTTAGGAGTTTAAGAAAATTATCTTTTTGAATTTTTAGCTCTTTTAGAAATGTATTTGATACATTATAACATATACATTTATTCGTGCTAAAGCACAATACAAAATGTGCATGTTGTCACACATCAAATATAAATCTAGTTTACCTCTGTTTCAAAACCATTAATCAATTTGGCATCTCTGAATCAAATTGGTCCTGTCTTAAAAAAAATTGTTAATAAGACTTATTCAGGCAATTCATAAGATTTTAAAATATTTATTTTCTATAATTTTGGATGGGTTAGGGGTCCTATTCATAGTAATGTTGAAAGGTGTATGTACAATTTATATTTCTCTTGTTTTTGTTCTATATTGTATTTATATTAAAAATATAAATACAGTGTCAAAACAATGACTCCTTCTAAAAATCATAGAAGTTCAATATTTTTCAAATCTGACAAATTCCCTGTGTAGAGGAGGTCATCTGAATGTTAAACAACAAAAATTAGTCTTTTTTACTATTTTTTAAAATTTTATTTTATTTTTTTTGACAAAACTAATCTGGTTCAGATGTGCTATTGTTTTTGATGTAAAAGTCTCCACATATTCTGGTAATCTATTCTACTAACCTACAATTTTCATGCCAATTATCATAATATACCTTTTTTTTTCTGTTTCATATTACATTTTGTTATTTATGTTAGTGGGTTTGATGTACAAAACAAACTGATAATTTTTGCAGTTTAAATTCAATCAAATAAATTTCAATGCAAATTTAAAAAGGTGTCAATAGCAATTTCATAATTATCTCCCTTGAAAGCAAAACTCGCAAACATTCCATGAAGCTGCAACATTTTTGGAATTTTTTTGATTGTGAACCATTCAAAACAAACATTTATATCCCATGATTGTATATATGTACTCCAAACAGTTTTATCATCAGTCCTTTGTTATCCAAAAGAAATGCTAGGTTAACAGTTATAACAATATGGAATCCTATGCTAGACTTGACCATTCATATTTTAGATATTGTCAAAACTTAATATTTTTCACAAAAGTAAAAAAAAATCATTTTTTAAAAATTGCAAACACTTTTTTGTTTTTATTTAAGGAAGGTAAAATGAGTGATTTACATGCTGAGTTAAAACTATTGAAAGCTGTTTGCATCCATTTTTGGATTAATGTTTCTGGAAAAGGCATGCAGCCATTTCTCTTTGGATTTTCTTATGATGGCAACAGGAAACCAGTCCATAAAATCATGATGATTCACAGTTTATTGATAAAGGAAGCTGTAAAGAATGCCCAAATTCTAAATGAACATGGTATTTTCCATTACTTGATTTCATTTTTCAACAAATGTTTTGCTCACTACTTTTCATTAGTATTTAAAAAATGATTTGTGTTTGTATGAGAGTGAGTATAAATGATAAGTTACTTACTTCGTAAAAGGTAAAATAATCCCAGCCAGTCAGTAATGACAGTCATAGGTTTTTCTTTTCTCTTTTTTTCTGGTACAGTGTTGTTACAATGTAAAGTCCGATCAGTATTCGGTTCAGTTGAAACAGAATTAGTGTCTGATCCAGAGTTATCTCCCCTCACCTCTCTAATGGTTCCACCTAAATCGGTGAAAAATTTAAACATTTTCATTATACATATTTTTAATGTAAGAATTAATACACATTTAAAAAATCTGGAAAAAAAAAAAAATTAAAATCTATTGTATATAGGAAACTTTTTTGAAATAAAAAGAATTTTATGAAAAGAAAACTCAAGAACAAGTCTGAAAAATTTCTATTACAAAATAACAGAAAAGAATTAGCTGAATTATCCATCTGCTGTTAGTAAGAAAATAAATCTTAGATTGTAGACACAAGGCTAACAGAAAAATGGAAAAAAATCATTTCTAGTTTTCCTTTTTTTTTTTCTTTTTTTTTTTTATCAATTAAAAATTTACACTGAATGATAATTGTTACTATAAAAGATAAATCCACATAACAGAAAAGATGTTTACCAATTTTATATTTCATATTCAGCACAAAATATCCACTGAATTTTTTAATGAAATTTAAAATTTTTTTAGTATAATTTATTGTTTCTTATGTGGGTTGTTTGTCCTAACTTAGCTATAATGATATTGGAAACAACACTTTACAGTAGTTGTACAACAATTTACCTCTTGTTTTAGAAACCATCTAAGTAAGGTGAATTATCAGAGAAGTAAGGATAGACTCATCAGCAACGTTCTATGAACTCCTCCTACACATGGATGCACTAGTATTGGAGTTATTTAAAATGACAGAAATAGACAGTTATTATTATCAAAGACTTAAATCAACATCATTTTTATCTGTATTTTATCCCTACGAAATATATTTGGCAAACTAATTTCAATTTGATAGAAGTTTTGTTATGTCAAACAGAAGTTGTTGATTCTTCAAGTCGTGAGATCCAACTGTATATATAAATTGTACAAAACTTTATATATATATGTATATATATGTTGAGAGTAGTATATGGTTTAGCAACTGAATCCTTGCACAACAGTCTGCAATGCCTGCAGAAGAGACTAAACTGGAGTATGGACCAAAGAGTTGAAATTTGTTGTCTTTACTTCCAATATTGTCTTCTGTCTTTCAGATTTATGGTACTTTTTCTCATTCCCTTCCCCTTGATTTCTCAAATATTGTTTGGTGGAGTAGCTGTTTTGGTCTTCTCCAATCAATTCCCAGTTATCTGTCAGTTTCAGATTGCGTTTGAAGACATCCTTGAAATACAGTACTGTGCCGCCTGCTTGATTGTATCCTGGGTTCAGCTTTGACATAACATTCTTTGGTATATGACCATCTTGCTTATGATTTGGTTTCTTTGTTTAATGGCATATCAACCTTCACGAGGTATTTAATGCTGAATGATACTATCTAACCCATAACTATGTTGGGGGAGGTCATACCTTTCCCAATGGCATTTGATCAAAAGGGAATGTAATAACTTGACTGGAGTTTGAACTTGCTTACTTTAGCCATTATGCCATAGGTACCCCCCCCATCTATCCTCTGGTGTATATGGCCTGATTATCACTTGATATGGATGGAAGATGCACGCTTAGAGAACTCATTTGCTCCAGGACAGCAATGTCATTTACCCTATGTGATTTTGAGGATACATCATTGGCAGCAGCAAAGATAAAAAGCTTTTTAGGTGGTTTACTTACCTGGCATAAGTCCAGATTCATTGCCATGCACCAGGATATTGAGAGCACACACACACACACACACACACACATATATAATATATATATATAATGATCATAATGTATTTAAAAAGAAGACAATGTAACAAAACAAAAAAAATCAGAAAAGTAATAAATATACAGTACCTGGGCGAGGTTTCGGAATGTTATGTAAAGGGTTTAACTGTGCCACATCAGCTCTAAACTCAGGTGTACTTGGTGTTGGACTGTGTATAACAACAGGTACAGCAGTTTTTGGTGAAGGTGTGGTGACAGTCGTAGTACTTTGGGTTGTGGTGGGGGTTGGGGTGGTTGAGGGGGTCGTTGTCATTGTGGTTGTGGTGGTTGTGGTGGTGGTTGTTGTTGTCGTCGTCATATCACTGGTGACTTTATTATTTACTTGGAAGTGTTGAACAATGGCTGGATCCTGCTGACCTCTGACATCAGGTTCCCATGACTGACCTGTAATTATGGGTTCTTTAACTTCTTGATGTGATTTTCCTTTAGATTTCTTGGGATGTGAATGTGGTTTGACCTTCTTAGATTTGTGATCTTGAGCACTGGTCCTTAGAATTCGTTTTGGCACTACCAAAAATAAAACAAAATCCATGTTTGCAATAAAAATAAATCAATTTCCAAAAATAATCTTTAATTTTGTACATGTTTTTTGTTTAACAAATCTAATTTGAAACTCTATAAATGATGCCATGATATTCAGATTTTTAAAAATATTTCATCTGATGATGTTTATTAAGTTTTACTTCGTCTGGCGTATGATACCTGTTGTGACTAAATGGTCACCCATCTACAGGGTGTGACAAGTCAATTATTTAAATTACACAATAATAAAAATAACACTTGTATTTCATTTTATCAGATATATTTACCAAAACTATATGAAAATACCTTGAAATACTTTAGATTAAATCTATTCAAAGATATAGCTATTGGCTTCAACTATTGCCTTCAGATGGCTTCAGAATTTCCTGCAAGCTTTTCTCACAGTCTCCTTGTATAAATTGGTAAATGGTGCTATTATTTTTGCTTTCAGTTCATCTTTCTTGTTGCACAGAATTTTTTTATTCTCTTGCTCAATTGCGCCTCACACATAATAATCAAGGGGATTGTAATCTGGAGAATTAGGTGGCAGGATGTTAGAGGATGTGGTTATAGAAATTTTCTCATGGCTAAGACTGGGTTCTCCTGCTTGTGTGGCATGGTGCAGAGGCTTGTTGTCAGACAAAGTCTTTGAGCAAATGTCCTCTCAATCCAGGACAGCACCACCACCTTCAGGCACTTGATGTAAGCCTCCTTGTTGAGCCTGAAGCCATGTGGCAAGGTGAATGGAGGATTGTCATCATTGCTAGTGACCACCCCAAACACTATGATGTGGACTGGTTGTTTGTCTTTCATCAATATCAGTACATCTTGAGAAGAGAGAGTAAGCCAACTATTCTGTGAGTTCACCATCTGATCCTGTAAGAAATTTTTCTCATCTGAGAAAAACCAAAGCATGTTCAGTTGGAGGGGATGCTTGAGTTTGTTCAAAAGCTTTGCAATGCAGTCTTTCCTCTTGTCTTTCATGGAATGTGATAAAAATTTGCCCTTTCTCATCTTGGATGAGAAATACCAAATGTTTTTATGCAGTACCTGCCTGATAAGAAACTCAGATGCTCCCATGTTTTTGGCTTTGTGTAACATACTCATATGCATGCAGAAACATATTCAACACAATAAAGACGAGTGGACACAGTTCTTAAGAAAAATATACCTCTCACTTTATTTGAAAGGGTTAAGAAAGGGTTATTGTGTGAGAGGTGAGTTGGAGACTGAACAAAGACTGCAACATATTGACCCCCACTCTTCTGGCCATAGCAGCATTTCTTTTCTGTTCTCCTGAGCTGCTCAACCGGGGACCCAGCAGAGGCTGGGTCTGGTTCTCACTCCTCAAACTGGAACACTGACTTCACTCTCTGATCTCCAACTAATCTAAACTTCCTGTCGCACCGGGTTATATAACTATTCAACGCCCACCTGCTTCCTGTGGTGTCACAATTTGCACTCAATTCAACCTGTCGACAGTCAAGGTTATCTCCTGATATCTTCCGCAGGATGCACCTGTTATTTACACAGGTGCATTTCTCATCTGACAGCTTGGCTGGGTCAGAGGTCAATATGCAACATTTGACCTAATTGACTAATTGGTATTGTTGTCAATCATGACCTGGATTGCATCAATCAATTCAGGAGTTCTTTTCTAATCAGAATACTCAGAGTGAAGCTTCAAAGTTGCTGTACCTTCATAATCACCATTGGACTCATCCAACTCTTTTTGAATCTTCTGCACTGTCCTCAGATTGACATTCAACACTGAAATCTCTATGTTGGTGCTTATGGCATGAATGCCAAGCATGCCATTTTTTAACTTCTGGTGGATGAATTGCACCATAGTGCTACTTTTCTCACAGACAGTGCTCAACTAACTCTTGTTTGCTTCACAATAGGCAAAACCTGAAATAAAGTGCATCTGTTAAATTGATAATTTAAAATGGCACCAATTTAACCATGGCACTGTGTGTGTGTGTGTGTGTGTGTATATATATATATATATATTTATGAATGAAGAAAAATATAAAACATGAACCATGATGTAGGGGATGTTTAAAGTATCTTTAAAAACCAAACTTATTGACAATTTGGAATGAATAGAGTATTTTTGAGATCAACAACATACTTAACAATATTTGAAGATAGAACAAATAATATCTCTGGAGTGTCTGACTTTGAAGAAGGATCATTTCAAGTGAATCAACTATTTTTATGCATCTAGCATGTTTGCTTTGCAAGAAATAAACGAAATATGTTTAATTTACCTATGACACTCTGTAAGTACTAAACAGGCTCATTTACTACTTATGTTACCTGTTGTTACTAAATAGTCACCCATCTAAGTTCCAAATGTTGCTTAACTGCATTTTATCTGATATTTATTTTTCCTCTCTCTCTCATTTTGCTACTTTAAGAGGACCTTATTGAATTCAATTTATATTAGTTGTCCAATTCCTTATGTTATGATGAGTCTGGAAAATTACAAACATTACCATGTAGAGTCTGTGATTCAAAATCCAGCTCATCTGAAGTTATTTCAAAAATTTTCTCTGTTTATTTAGTCGGTTTATGAATGAATTTAGAGTTGGAATTTTAACTACTTTTTCCAAAAAATTGTTCATGCTTTTACTATTTGCCGGTTAAAGCAATATTTTTTAGGATGAACTTTGTCATGCCTCCTCCAACTTTCTTACAGAGAAGAAGTTCAGAGCTCTTTAACCAAAAAACAAAATGGTTCTATGCCATATAATAATAATAAGATATCAAATAACCAATTAAACTTTTACATATGCAAAACTAAAAACCCCAATTTCAAGCTTTACAAATTCATTCAAACTTGTCAGAAGGTGCAGTGATTGTCTACAGGACTTTCTTCCCTTTACCTTTTCACATTAACATCAAATAAAATGTTGACTAACGCTAATATCAGTTCCAACTTGTATATAATGTATATTACCAATTACCCATAAACATGTTTTAACAACAAATTCCTTATGTTTCACTTATTGTCTCGTTGATGGCTCCCCTCATCATCATTGCCCAGTTGGCTGGTACTATAGAATACACCAACTACACCTTTGCAGAGGGGTAAGACCCCCCCCCTAACAAGTGTCCTGGATATGGCACTAAACAATCTGATGATGAGGTTACAGTAATGCTGGGGCTTTGGGGAATGCAGAGTACCCTTTTCATTGCCATCGCTCCCTGGTCCACTCTGGCCTGGAGTGACAGCACCTGATAGGGTCTTATCTATGGATTAAATAGAACTAAACTGCATACTTATGCTAAACTGAATTGCTTGAAATAAAAGTGTTTTGACATGTAATCTGCATACTTATGCTGAACTGAATTGTTTGAAATAGAGCTGTTTTGATATTTAACTGTGTGTAAGCAAAATCTATACTTATACTAAACTGAATTGTTTGAATTAGAACTGTTTGATTAAACTGAATAGCTTGAAATAGAAATGTTTTTGACAATTAAATTGTACTCATGCTAAACTGAATTGTTTGAAATAGAACTGATTATTTGTATAAAAATGGATTTGGCATTAAATAACCTACAAATGTTGCTATGAAAACTTCATAAGCAGTTGTAATACTCAATACCTTTTTATTATATATTTTATAATTAATTCTAAATAAATTTCCTAATTATTATGCAACATCATCATAAAAATAATCCACCCAATTTGTTTTCATATCTTCTCTTCCATTATGTTATATATATGTATATAGACACATTACATTTTATATGTGTGAATCATTAATAGTAGTAATCATTACATAATTGTATTAGAATTATTAAAAATTGCATACCTATATAATTGTGTAATGAACTTTTCAAGACCAATTTTTCACCTTAAAGGGTCTTCGTTTTTGAGCTATTTGAAGCTTACTGTTGTTCATTACATGCAATAAAAACACCTTTTTGTGTTTAAAAATTAAGAGTAATTCATTACAAATAGTCTTTCATTACTACATACATGATTTTAGTTTATTTAGAAACAGGCACCTTTTTCACATGTAGAGTAACTCATATTTAATTTTTATAAAACATATTTCCTTCATTTTTCATATTATTAATCCATATTCCTTCAGAACAATCATATATATATATATAAATATATATATATATATATATATATATATATATATATATATATATATATATGTATATATATATATATATATATATGTATGTATATATGTATATATATATATATGTATATATGTATATATATATATATGTATATATTTATATATATATATATTTATATATATATTTATATATTTATATATATATTTATATATTTATATATATATATATATATTTATATATATATATATGTATTTATATATATATTTATATATATATATATATGTATTTATATATATATTTATATATATATATATATTTATGTATATATATATTTATGTATATATATATTTATGTATATATTTATATATATATATATATTTATATATATATATATATTTGTGTATATATATATATATTTATGTATATATATATATATTTATGTATATATATATATATTTATGTATATATATATATATATATTTATGTATATATATATATATA